>WJFA01000548.1:0-34517 GCA_009870155.1 Pseudobourletiella spinata
TATATATATATATATATATGATGTTCCACTGCACAAGTAAAAAGCCAAGTACAACAGGGCTTGGACGTCCCCATAAACCCAACGCTAAATCCACCCGCCATCTCGAATCCTTCTACACTTCTCCTCTCCTCAATTCTCAGAATGACTTCATTAAACGTGTACTGTACGAACCGAATTTGAATTTTTAAAAACCAATTCCTTATTTTCCCCTTTCCCTCCCACCACTCTTTTTCTCATCTTTTACTCCATCCCATCTTCGTCTCCTCCTCACTGTCGCTCTCTTTCCGAATCTCTATTCTCCCGTAAGAAATTCAAAGGTTCAGCTGAGATGGAGCAATTCAACTTGTAAATTGCTCACATTTACTCAGCCCTTTAACAGCCTAACGACCTCTACAGAGTATGTGGAACTGTCTGTGAGCCAGGAGAAAATTTCAATTCGAAAATCCAACCCTCCTCAATGACCATTTCATCTCATTTTTATTCACAGATTTTCCCAGGCAATCATTTTTCCACAGAGAATCACCATTTCAGTCCCTATATACTCCCGACCTCCCAGACGCATGGATCCTCTACAGGAGGCTCAGTCAGAGAACACTCGCGAATCTTCTTCTACTCTCAACTCCTTGACATCCTACTCGCTGTGCGCTATATGTAAGGGAACCCTTACATCACTCAAGAAGATTTTCCAAAGTAGACAAAATATGTGCGCTTGTGCTTGTGTGCGACCTCCTCCACATACAATGATCACCTACTTCCATATGCCTATGTGGGTTCAGGATGGTAATGATGATGGTGGTGGTGGTGGTGGTAGTGGTGATGATGATGATGGTACATTCAAGTTTGCCCATAATTATAGCTATTGCAAAAAAAAATCTCTGTTGATCCTGGATTGTCCCATCAAAGGCAAATGCTCTGGGACCATTATGCTGATTTATCTTTGGAGGAGATTTGGGTGAGAGAAATCCGTGGGAGATCGGCGGAGGAGGAGGAGGAGGAAGAGGAGAAGGCGTACAACGTACAGTCTCTGAGAGTGTGTTGGGCGTCAGTGGAAGTTACCGTCTTTTACTTGAGTGTCTAATAAGCACTGCATACATTTACATAATTTCTATATTAACGACTCCAACCCCAGACACTTCTTCCGCCCCCCCCCTCCTCGGAATGGCAACAAAGACAGCATGGTTTGCCGCTCCATGGCCCCGTTCATACGCCATTTCCTGGTAAATACCATTCTTTCTTCCACACGAACGGCCGCTCATCTCCACCGGGAGGATCTTCCCAGGAGAGGTTCGGAATCGGGTCGACTGTGGCCTCGAAATATAAAGTCAGGCGGTGGAGGAGGGAGGATAGTTATTGTATCAAGATCACGTCCTGACCCTGAAGCCATCCTGATGATCACAGTGGCTTCCTTTCGAATATTGCCCTCGTTGAAAGATCAGAAGAAGAGGGGAGGGAGGGGACTTGGAGGCCTATAGGACTATCCGGTGGACTTGGGCTACCGATTTGTAATTTCTGACCAGATTGAAGGCCTTATCTGTGAGATGATTGGCTAGTTTATGAGTTCACCATGTTGGAAAATGAAATGAAATCCAGCAAGGCGGGAAACCGGACTGGTTGGGAATATTAAGATAGTTTTGATGTTGCTTCTGTGTGTAAATTTCCAGTCCAATCGCCTCGGATATGATCGCGACGGAGGTGGAAAAATCTAGTCTAGATTCAAATGAAGTTCCCCTTCAGGGAATCCCGACCTAGTGTTCAGAGGGACAAAATAACGTGGAAGGGTTCCACAGAGAAGTGGTTGGAATAGCATGGAGGAATTCCCGCAGAATTATTGTAATATGGGAGCATGCTTGGAATGCTTTGATTGGACCTCGCATTTCCTCCATCTTTTCCATCTGAATGCCGGCGGTAGGGATGATGAGCAGTGGGCTATTATCATAGTCCTGTACGGTAGTGTGGTGCACCTCTCTGTGCTAAAAGATTTCCTCCCACATTCCCCTGAATTCTCTTTGAGAAAACTGCGGGGAGGGGAGAAGGAATGCGAAAATGCCTCTGTTTTGTCCCTGTCTCCGAAGTTTTTTTTTTTTGGGGGGGGGGAGAGAGCTGTTGGCTGTTGGAAAATCAAATAGAAGAAGAAGAGGAATCGGGGAGGACACTCATGTACGTCCATAAGTGTACGCGGTAGAGTCTTATGTGATGTGAAGGAGAAGGGGGCTGGGTTGGGTCTCTGAAAAGAGTGCACACATACAACTTGAGTGAAAAATGGCCTGGAGCGGGGCAAGTAGTTTTTTTTTGCACTCGCTCAAATGGTCACTTTTCTTGGAGCAACTCGGCTCCCTCTTGAGAGATTCATACAGGCATACACACATACGGACACTTCACACACACTCAAAAATGCACACACGTACACCGGCGGAAACACCAGACGTGCATACACCAAAAACCCACGTACACCCAACACTGCACAAAAGCTCACAAATTTACACAACACGCGCACACTATGCACACGCACACAAACACATATATATCATATGCATGCACATATATGCAACTGCATACGCGCTCACAAATTTATATGCATAGACACACTCAAACAATCAAGTACACATACTTTATCCTTTTGTTCATAGCTTGCACTCTCATAGAAATACGTTGACACGCACACTGGCGCACATAGAGGTAAGTTGCACCCACACACTCGTGTGATTTCTCAACGAAAAGTAAAAACTTGCGAGCTCACTACTAAAGCACGAACCATTATATAAAAATCCTCTAGTGCTGGTGTACTCATATGTAGTGTAGTGCACAAGATCCTCTTCTGGTGTACCAGTCGGATGAGTTCAATGGTCCCTCTCCAGCCCGACGAGTATACTGTAGTGGGAAACAGTGATGATGATGATGATGATGATACAGGCTTGGGAAGACTATCTTGCATCCCAATACAATGATTCCATCCCTTGCGATTATGCGTTATAAGAAGAAATCCTGTGTGAACCGCGGCAAGAGCTGAGGCACTGCAACGAGTCTTTTAGGGAAATCGGACAGGCAGGCTGGACGTATACTAGAGTATGTGGTAAAGCTGATAGGGTGTGTGATTCCAAAGTGCACATATAAGTTCCCTCCAGTGACGGCTGCCCTCCAAGGCTGCGGGTTCATCAGTGCAGTAATTTCGGTGAATGTTATTCCTTCCTTTCAAGTGGTAAAAAGAGGTGGAGGAGGTAAAATCTTGCGGGGGTTAAGATACGGAGGAGTTTAATCATTATTAAAAGTGCTGTGCTACCCGGGTTCCGACTGGTCCTGCTGGAGGGCCGAGGAAAATCCTTCACCTACTATACACATAAATTCTCTGCGGCCTACGCACTGAGCCATTGAGAAAGCCAGGCTCGAGCGGATACGCACAGGCATACACGCATGCACACACTACTCGACCTCACATTAACGCCCCATGAGCAAAGTACAGTAGTACATACATTTGCTCCGTGCTTAATGCAGTCTAACTCACTACTTCTTCGAATGGAGTACCATTCCGTAGGATTTTGATCCCGTGCGCAGTGGGAAAATTCCGTTGAAACTCCCCCCATCATTGTACTTATGGGAGGAAAAGCTTGGGATTTTGAGCCTTCGCAGAATCTTCTAAACCACCTTCTACATAAGTGTGCGAGTGTGTTTACATGCGTGAACTGAACATACAATTAAAAGCTAATTTATTACTTTGCATGTCCGATAAGTCGAGTCTATCCGCGCGCGTCTCCGCTTTCCCTCCTAGGTTATTAGCGGCACAGAGCTTGTGTCTCCCCCTTCGTATTCCCGCGTTCATTACGGATAGGATTTTCACATCGCCTACCGCCGCGTATTAGGCCTCTTTACCGCTCACAATTTTGACTCATTGAGCGTAGTACTCCGGGTTGAGGCGCGCCCTTCAGTGATAAAACATTTGCGTCAGAGCGGGTGACTACGCCTTCACATGCTTCTTAAAAGACATGAGTAGCTACGCGCGCTTATTTGCATGATTGTGTGTAGATGTGAGTAATATTATGTGTCATTAGCAGGGACAGCGAGCTCCGAGCTCCTTGAGTGAAACCGCAGAAGTACTATTGACTGCCAGCTAAATTACACGGCGACCACCATTCTTCATTAATCTCTATTTATATTGACGCCGCTCCGGATAAAAGTACACGTCCGTCATCATCATCATCATCATCATCATCATCATCATCATCACCCCCCTCACCGCCACCGCTGCCACCACCACTACTACGAAAGATGTGGGGAAATTACATTGGGAAATTTCCCTTTCAAATTCCAGCGTCAGTCCTCTCCTCACTTGTCACAATAATGATCGTTAGTGCCCTCATGGCAGGATTTCCGACGAGTATCACCGGACAGGATGTTCCCCCCGCGCTCCTTGTGCGCACTCGGCTGGGACAAATCCGGGGTACACAAGGAGTGACTCCGCGGGGGACGAAATATTTCAGCTTTCGAGCAATACCTTATGCGGAGCCGCCGGTGGAAGATCTCCGTTTTCAGGTAAGAATACTATTAGGCACGCGATAGGATTTATATTCACACAATCGTGTGTACGTGTAGAGGTCGTCAATCTCTTTCCCACACACGTGCTTCACCATTTATTGCAAAATCGGGGAATCCATTGATTCCCCTCCTCTTTTGTCCCTTCCCACCCCGCCGCCGCCGCCGCCGCTGCCGCCACCGTCACTCAGCCACGTTTCACCTTTAATTAATTTCATTTGTTTACTTCCCCAACTCGAGTTGATTCAGGGATTGGGAAATGAGTGTGGATCGTATTGAGAGAGAGAGAGAGAGGGGGGGGGTGTGTGGATTTGACCCTCATTGGTAATGGAGTGTACTTTGGGTGATGTAGGTGAGAGCGGGAGAGATGGGGATATTTTCTAATTAAAATACAAAACTTACGGGCGAGTGGTGTAGGAGGAAGCTACCAGGGTTGTTGGCGGCGCCGTGCCGGAAGTCTCCAAAGTTTCCGTGTTTTGCGGCGTCAGGTTGGTGAGCATACGCCGGAATCTCCCTTCGCGCCCGGCACTCACCATATGAAGCACACGCACTTCTACATGTTTCTAACAGTTTGACAAGCACTACCAGAATAACTTCTCCAAGTTTGGCCTTCTTCCATAGGTTTGAATCCATTGAGGGCGACCCTCGTGACCTTGGCATTTGACCCTGTGGGTCAAAGTTTATTTGGTCTATCACTGGTTCAGGTGTCTCACAGTTAAGAACAAAGTAGGATGTAGGGTTCGTGGACACCCGGTATACAGGCATAGATGCACCCAGCTATGCCAACGCGAGGAAATACATGAATATACACGGGCCGATATTAAAAAGGCAGCCATAAAATTATACATACATAATACTACTATATGCTTCTGTATGCATGCTTCTTCATACAGGAACTCACACCTGTGTCACACACACACACACACACACACACACACACACGCACGCACATGCTGCATGCAGAAAAACTTGGAAGCATTTGTTCACATCTCGTAACACATAGGCCATCACATGGATGCGCACACATTCGAAAGACAATTTTGAGCCCTCGTTGGATATCCATTACTATTATTATGCACGGCTTTGTGACTCCAGTTGAGCCTGCCGGAGCACATTCCTCCAAGATTGACTCCTGTATTATAGACCCTTTGGAGGCAATTGAGTGAGCTTGTTTGCATTTACATTAGAGATAATTTGCCACACTTATTCCATGTGGAGCTCCAAGGAAATTTATTCCACAGACTCTCTTCCAATTCATCAAATTTTCATTGGTTCCCAGATTGCACTATTTAGTATATTTCCTCCCCCACCCCCGCCAAATTCCCCGTGTGTGTCTCTCTCTCCCTTCCCCCCTCACAAATCTTCCCCACCCGAAACTTTCTCTTTCCATTCTAAGAATGGTCTAAGAATCCCCCGAGTGATAGTAAGGTTGGAAAACAAAGGCGGCGGCGGCGGCGGCGGCGGCGGCGGCGGGTTTCCTGTCCCAGAAGACCCCGCCATGGCATAAGCCTTTATTCTCGGGGTAGCTTCTCAGTAGACGTGAGCTAGCCCTGGGAAAATAGTCATCGCTATCCCGTCCGCCGCTTTTCTGCAGCGGAAGGAACAATATCTTCTCCGCACCGGCTTCTAAATCAAACGGAATAGGAATCCCTGAGATTATTACTCGGCCCATATATATAGGGGACTTAAGACCCACATGACTCGTAAAATTCCCAGATCCCATACGGCCATTTGGTAGAATGATTACGTAAGGGAAAAACACGGCTGGGGCTTCAGATGGATCAGTTAATAAAGGAGGACGCTCGGGCTGGGAGTTGATCTCGTTCAAGAAACTATGGAGGAAACTTTCTCCGACGTTGACAAGGGAAAATTAGCCTGTCTTTGAGTGAGGGAATGAGATGGAGATGGAAAGGATGGATTCAAAATAGAGCTTAAACACACATGGACGTGTGCAACTTTTTCCAAAGTTTTTACCTCCATCCTCGCCCATAGCGCCACTCACGCCCAACCTCTGCTTTATCACCCGGTAGCAATTCATCCCTCATTTTTCCCACCGAGAAGCTCATTGGTTTAAAACTATATACACACTGTTAAGATCTCCGGTACTGGAGACAGCTTTAGAAAAGTGCTAAATCCATCCATTCATTGTATTCATGCCCCGGTGTCTGGACCAGGACAGGGAGGAAATCGGTTGAAGAATGAGAGTTGAGGGAGGTAAATAGAAGGAGGTAGAGAGTATCAGTTGTGATGATGGCAATCATTATTGGGATTACCTTGTTTACCCTGGTCTACCTTGACGCACGGTAATCAGTGGAGGGATTCTGCATAGAAGTGGAAAGTGATCGGGAAGGGAGGCGAAAATGAGAGGGTGAGTGGAAGTGGACTAATATGATATGCGTGTGTGATATTTGCACAGGCCCCTGTTCCCATATCACCATGGGAGGGAATTTTCAACGGCACAGATGATGGCCCCGTCTGTCCTCAACTTCACATCGCCACAAACCAAGTGATCGGGGATGAAAACTGTCTCCATCTCAACGTCTACACCACTGATGTAATCAATATTTCCCTCTTTATTATTCCACCACTCAACCCGGCAATTCATCTCAAACTCGGGCCATATGTCAGCACACGCACCCACCGATGTACGCACACACACACACATACACGAACACAGAAGCACATCACACACACACACATACACGAACACAGAAGCACATCACACACACACACGAACACATAGAAACATGTACACACTCGAACACATTCGTACACCCATACACACATGCACACATATCCATACATCCAATGAGTTATATACACACACATACACATCAAAATACACCTCAACAGATACGCTTACATATCTACACCCACACAAACAGATATGCACGCACAACCATAGAAGGTATACACATCCGTGCATACGCGCGCACTAGCCCCTGTACACAAACGCATGCAGCAGGTCACATGGAGACCATCGCACCGCGTTTTAAGTCACACACACACACACCCACACACACACACACACACACTCGTTAGCTCCTGTTCACGCCCCCACAGAATATTTGGCAAAAGAGCTGCTGAGGCACGGCCCTTCTCAAAATCTGAACCCCTCACTTAATTTGAAGACGTGTATAATAACGACACATGTATAAACAGGATGGAGAAATTATATTCCATAGGTCAACTATGCCATGTCTCCCTACAGGAATATGATCCTCTGAGGCGTAAAGGTGGTGAGGTTTTCATAAACATATACCAACAGAAATTTACGAGAGCGTCAAGACAGGACAGGGAAAGCGGGGGGAAATAATAATTACAGTCAAGCCTACACTCCCACGACCGACTGGCAAGTCCTGACTCAGCATATAGAGAGAATAATTGAAAGAGCAAGAGAGAGAGAGAAGGGTAGAGGAGTGTGGGAGCGAGTCCGAGATATTCCATGGAATCAGTCAGTCCAAAGGAGATAGCAAACTCCGTACACACAACCCGCTGTCTCTGCATGTCTATCTCCATCATTATTATTATTGTTATTATGATACGAGGGAACCATGGAGAGTAGACAGAGAAACTTTGATAAGCCTTTGCGTGTCATAGCTTCTCTCTCTCTCTCTCTACCACTCTTCTACTCGCTGCTTCTTGTCCTTCAAGCAAAACGGCTGGTGAAAGTTGTTGACGGAGGAGGAAGAGGAAGAACAACAGCAATGGTTCTCCAACTACCAGATGACATTACACTCACCGTGGCGGGGTATATGAGACGAATCGGGGGGAAAGTACAGTGTTGATTTTAAGGATATTTAGCTATATTTAGCTATATTTCATTAATTTTATGATAGTATCCCGTCAAACTCTATTCTCAAGTACACACTGACATGCACACGCAAACACACACACACACACACACACACACATACTAAAGTTTACTGTATATCTAAAATCAAAAACTTTTAACTGCTTCCTCTGATAGCTCCAACTTTATACCATTACTACGCTCATTCCCGTACTGTTTTTTCCTCTCTGCTACCGAACAGTTCTCTACGACTTCCTCCTCGCTCTGTCTCCCATCCTCGTACTACTCCTGGTGGTCTCCACATCCTACTTTCCTGACTTGGTCCCCGCCGTCATCGTCTCCCACTTCCTCCCAATGTAATTTTAATGAGGAAAGTTTCCATACAATCTTTTGACCTTTTATTTTTGTCTTGTTCTCTTCTCCGTATTATTTGATTTCTCTGTTGTTCCATTTCTCGCACGTGACTCCCTCCATGCCGGGACCGTCACTACTGGTGCTGCTCTCCCACTCCTTCTGCCGTATCGTCGTCGTTGTCATGATTTGCTAAGTGGGAAAAGTCTCACTCTCGCTACCATATAAAGTTACTGGCCCAGTTCAACTTTCCCCACGATCGTCCTCCTTCTATACTTTTGTACTGAAACTATACGCCGCCGTTTCCAGCAACTGCCATCCCATCCTTATGGCATATCTCGTTCCTCGTCCTGTCCGCTTCCGCTGTAGCTTTATTTAGTCTTTTCCGAACATGATATTTACCAGGACGAGGAGGAGGAGGAGGAAGAAGAAGAAGAAGAAGAAGAAGAGGACGACGACTGTTCCCATCACCAGTTAGGGCTGCTCACTCCAAGACTTACACAATCATAACCATTACAGTTTAGAGGCCATGTCGTCCAAGTGTTCCGTCTCCAAGTTTACTCATGGCTCGAGGAGTGGGAGTATATGGCAGTAGTCAGTGTGTATTTTGTTCGAGCGACTCCTCACGACAGGGTGGGTGTAGGCCCACACTTTTGTTTGCACACTCCAGAGGGATGTGCATGTGTATGTGTGCCGGAATATACGGATGTATGGACTTAATGTCTGTGTTTGTACAGAAGACTCTCGTTTGAATTGAACAGCTTGATGTGCTCAGACCTGTGATTGTGTTCATTCATGGTGGTGGGTTCAACACGGGGGCCTCGGCATCCCTCTTGTACGGCCCAGACTACCTAATGGATCAAAATATTGTTTTCATTGCCATCCAATACCGTCTCGGCGCCTTGGGTAAGGAGATGGAGGATATTTAATAATCATTGAAACAAGTTGTATTTAAACCCAGGATGTATAGTTTCATATCTACACCGGCTCCGGGCCGTGGGGCTTTGTGATGCTTCGGCGGGGGCTACGCTGCTTATATCTGTACTAACTTCACTGTAATATGTACGTGTATGTAGTGTGTGTGTGTGTGTGTGTGTGTGTGTGTGTGTGTGTGTGTGTGTGTGCATGCAATTTTGTCAAAGTGTGTGTAGTTACATGTGTACGTATGAGCATGCACAACTCTAACATGTATGTATACCTGTGTATGAGCTTGTACGACCCGTACATGCATATGTGCGTGTGTCTGAGCATGCACGAATATGTGCATGAGTGTATGAGCATGCGGTGGTGTAAAACAGTGTATCTGCGTGCTCTTGTGTGTGTGTGTGTGTGTGTGTGTGTGTGTGTGTGTGTGTGTGCCTGTGTGTAAGTGTGCGCGAGTAGTAGTAAGTGATACTGCCCCCCACAGTGAGGAATACCTTCATTGTGTCAGTGGCAGGGAGCTATTATGAAAATTACTCCCCTTCCGCCGTCCCAAATACAGAGCTGTGCCCCCACTCTATAGTGCATATCCCGCGGCCATTCATTCATGCGGTTAAAGACCCATCTCCATTTCGCGGATTTGATCCCGCCTGAATTGAATGCGTCATAACCAAGCCCGTCTCTCTCCCCTGTCTTCCATTGTGTGACGAGGGCCATTCCCGCACTACGGCTGCCATATCTCTATACCACTCTGCTGTCCCCGCAGAATGGCTTCCCCACGAAAGGCTCGCCTCTGCACACATAATACCCGTGTCCGTCATAATAATTAGTGAATATTTATCCCCCAGAGCTAGTAGTATATTCACCCTGAGCCTGCCTTTGACAGCCCTGGTCTCTTTCTTAAAGGTTTCCCCTCCCGCCGCTAACTTATGCCCGGAGTGATTTATCCAACACTAGTGGTGATTAGTACTATACACAGTCCCTCTGCTACTTCTCCCCCCGTAGTCTAATTGGGAGGGTTTGGTTGTGGGTCCAAGAACACAAGTTTCCACCGAACATGCCTCTTGAGATGTTCCTTTCGTTCGTGTGCACAGGTTTCCTAAGTACCGGGGATGGGTTGACACCAGGTAACTGGGGCTTGCTGGATCAACTGGAGGCACTCAATTGGGTGAAATCTAATGTGGCGTCATTTGGAGGCGATCCGGACAAAATTACGTTAATGGGAGAAGGAGCTGGGGCTGCATCCGCTTCCCTCTTGACTCTCACGAACAGATCAAAAGGTAAGCGAGAGAATGAGAGTGAGCGAGTGAGTCAGGAAGAGAGAAAGAATCTGGCTCTTATCCCTAATTCACCACCATACATGGCTCCCTATTACCAGCTCCGTTCCTGCACGTTCTTTCACTCCCAATAATGCCCTTCCTCATACTATTCTGCGTACATACGGGCGGTCCGCCAGGCTGTGCCCTGGCCTCATCCTTGTACTAACTGGGTCTCAGACAGGATTACATACTAGGATGAGATGGGGAGAGGAGTAAAGAGGAACCTTTTCCGAAGATCTCTACCGATGGCATTACTACTATACCTGGCGAGCACTTGAAACTCTGTAGTGAATTTACGAGGTTTTTTAAGTCAAGTGACATCCCTTCTCCATTCCCCTCAACGGGGTCTGGGGTACGTTTGTGCATGTGTGTATGCGTACGGAGAGACCGTATCATCATTCCATTGGCAGTCCTGCCAGTGCGACCGTGTCCACGTGTGTTCAGGATACGCGTATAGTTATAGGTAGGGCTGTCGCGAATGTGGGCCTGTGTAACCAGCCTGTTTGTGGGGTGTGTGCACACATGTGTGTATGCCCTGCTATGTGCAAGTGTCCAGACAACTTCAGCTGCATCCGTGGCCGTATTAATGGCCAGTCCCAGTGGCCATTTCCCCCATATCTACGATCACTTGAAACAGGGCAGACTAACTCTGAGGGGGATGTTGTTGGTGGAAAAGGCTATTTGTGTCAAAAACTGCGGGAGTTCCCGCCCGGCTTGCCCATATATATATATATATAATCCTTACCTAGGAGTGTACAGAGCAGTCCTACTAAAAAAAAGTAATGGCTTCCTACTTCCTGGTGTGTTTCACTCAAATTATTATTTCGGTTAGGATGTTTGCTTGTCTGTTTGAAAAAATATGTTGCGGCTGTAAAAAGGAGCCATATGTATATGTATACGCCAGAAAAAGGCACACACACGTACACCCGCACACACAAATCTCTCACCACCCTCACCTCCTTGTAATGCTGTTACAGAAGGGCTCCGTTGCACCAGTGCCATTACAAGTTGTCCCGCTCCCAGTTCCCTCCATACCTTGGCTGAAGGAGTGGGAACGGAGCGGAAAGGCTATTAGGTTAGCAAAGAGTAATGAGTATGTGTGTGGCGGGGAAGAAGAGGACGGGAAGGAAAAATTTATTAGATCTTTCAGCCAAGGTTTATGCCTATGATTTATGCTCATGGGCGGGTAATTCGTGGAGAAATAAGGTAATAAATTGAATCGATCATGGAAATTACGAGGGAATGACTCAACTTTAACTCGGTTACCATTTCCTCGGGTATCATGTGCTCGTGTATAATTCTGTAGGGAAGTCTGGTCCCACTTCCTTGTGTAACCTCATCCCGGGGGTGTCTTTACATGGAGGCGGAGTTGAGCAGCAGGTACGTCGAGCATTATCGACGTCGTCCTCATCATCGTCATCTCTCACTTCCCATCTTCCATCACAGCTTCACGAGTCCAAGTGGGAGAGGATTGAGACCCTCGCCCTCGGGAGATACTCCCGAGGTGGATGTGGCGCTGGTGAAAAAGAAAGTTCTAATCTCCCTCCACATTTCCCACCCATCTGTCTCCCCCCGTCCATACACTTAAAGTCAAAGTCCCTGGCCGGACTTTGTATACCTCAGGGGTTTAATCCCCCAGTTTTTCTCATCATTTTACCAAGAGATTTTTTAAGCGTCTCTCACCACCTTGGCGGTTAGTTTACTTTTTCCCGCCATCACAACCGCTTCCAAGTGATAGGATCCACGACTTTTTTTCCACTGTGATGGTGATGACGGGTTGTCTGATTAGAGGAAAATGGTATTTTTTTTTCTCTACTCGTGTTTCTCCCCTTGTTGGACGCGGCAGTGTGGCGGTCGACTCGTCAAATCCATCAGAGCGGGAGAGCGGGTAAGATAAAGGGAATGCTCCCACTCACTTACTCCATCTTTTCCTCAGTCCCTCTCATCACAGTTGGTTCTATCACGCCGCCTGGGCTTATCGGAGCGAAGGAGGATTGGGTCCGGGATGGTGGTACATCCACCAAGCGGGGCGGGCTGCCATTTGTAACGAGAATGACATTTGGGACACTGTAAAACACGTCAACACACATCACATACCTATACGTGAGTCCCTAGGATCTGGTTGAAAGTACATAGTTGCGTATAGGACTCGGGCTGGAACGGGTGGTGGGAAACTGGAGCCTATACTCGCGCCCGCTGGAGAAAAAAGGAGGAAAATGTGAAGAGTGGAATGTTTGCCGGTCTACATCCATGTATACAACATAACACACATGTGTGTGTGTGTGTGTGTGTGTGTATATGTGCGTGCGTGGTTTGAGGGGAATTATTTGTAATGCAGGGAAAAATCCCATGGGATTGTTTGTGCGGCTGTGAAGAAAGTAAATTGGTATTTTCTAGGTTTATTCCACAACATGATTTCAATTGGTGGAACTTCACTCAACTCCCAGTACTTCCAGAAGAATCCCGTGGAATCCGCCAGGGAACTGGGATCAAGGCTGCAGTGTAACAACTACAAGGATTTTCCCGAGCTGGTCCATTGTATTCGTAAAAGCTCCACGGAGGATCTAGTTAGAGAAGTTAATCACATGTTTGTAAGTCTCCGTGTTGTAGTAGTAGCAGTAGGAGTAGAGGTAGTGGTAGTATTAGTATAATACACACACACACACACACATACACGCAAACACACATGAGCAATCAAATGGTAACCTTCTGGATCTTCTCCGCCCAAGTGCACGGGATACGTATTACGAGCCCTTGTCTATCCAGCCATGATTTCCGTACGGATGCTGCCATGCCTGTACTTACAGCGGAATGGAGGACTGCGGGGTAATCATATTGAGAAATGCTAAGGAAAACACTCCAGTGCGTCGGGGTAGGGGAAAAGTTTTAAGATTTTCCGCTTCAAATTCAATTGTTTTCTCTTGTTCTTTTTCTTGGTTTCTCCACCGGATCCGGACACACTCTGGGATGCTACGTACAAACACACGCTCATCCACAAACTTGTACATACGTCCACATAATTACGCCCCTATGATCCTATGCACACACACACACACACACCCGCACGCACTGATACAATTACACAAATACTTCACAACTGTACGCAATCTGAACTAACACGCAAATACACGCATCTCAACACGCGCGTAAATACAAACATCTGGACACACACAAATACACACATATGCACTCCCACTTAAATACACACATGTGAACACCCACGCACGAATGCCCACATCTGCACACATACACCTACACTATCTCACCCACCCGCACACCTCCGAATAAACCTTGTCAAACTTACTCGTTCACTCACTCACACACACACACACACACACACACGAAAACTTGCCTTTGTTCAAATACACACACATCCGCCTACCTCGTGTGAAATGGTTCACAGTCCTTCTTCAGCTTCCCCCGCTGGTTCGCCCCGTGTGTGGATAATGCCCTGTTTGATAGGGCGCCAGAGGAGATTGTGAAGAGCGGGAAATTTATTAAGGTCCCAGTTATGACCGGCCTGGCGAAGGATGAAGGAGCCTTTTACTACCCCCGTAAGTCCCTAGTAAAAAAAATTAATTCTCCCTTTTAGACTACATACTTGGAGATACGCATCAGGATCTCTGTCTTCCACCACCTCCTCGTTCATATATACTCTCACCACTAGTCCTCCTAATCAGCTTACACCAGGGACTCTCTCGCCCTCCCGCAGAACCGCGAATTATGCACTCCTCCGTACACACGCTCAAGATTTTCCCGCTGGCGCTAAATGCTACTGCATAACTAATACAAGCTGTATACATCTCATATGCGCTTACACACATACCTCCAAAGATATTAACTTTGGGATTCCCTGCTTTGATTCTCTCTCTCTCTCTCTCTCTCTGTGTCTCTCTCGAGGCGAATCCCGCATCCCTATTATCATTCACAAATTACTTGGCTCCAACCCAAGAGCACATGAGGCATTGTATGTTACACGGCTACCCTCCACAAAATCTTGCCAGAGGAGGCCAAGGGAAAAGAAGTTTAGTTTAAGGTTAAAGAATCATATTGATTTTGTTGTGTATAATCGCAGAGGATTGAGGATAGGGGAGATGAAATGTGAGAGAATTGGAAATGTCATTAAAATTGAATTAAAGGGAGAGAAAGAGAGAGAGGGGGGGGGAGAGAATATGACTTGGTCCATGAAACATTCCCCATGTGTGATATAAAATAGTACAACTATATTGGGTAAAGTATAGATGGCTAGATTTTTTTCTATCATGGGAGTCTCCCTGCATAATGTCCCTTCACATACACGATGCCCAGGGTTTTGGGAAAGTGAGCCAAGAGGGAAAATGATAGTCCTTTTACATGTAAAGTTTCCCCGCGAAAGCACTACCACTAGCAGCAGCGCCACTAGCAGGAACAGCAGTACCCATTCCCAGACCTCGCGCGCTCTCTCTCTCTCTCTATTTCTCTCTCCATCTCCAAAGAACTCGCATTTCGGAGACAAAGGAGCCATACAACCAGGAACACCGTGTGGAGAGATAGAGAGTGTGTATTACTCAAAGACGAGAAAATGAGAAAGAGCATTAACCAAATTATTCTTTCCTGATCGTTTTTGATGGGCTCAACCTCATTCTGTCCCAGGATTTTTTCCACACAAAAAACACGTGCGACCATACATATCCATTTCCCACCCCCCGATTCGAAGGTGCGTGTGTGCAGCTTTCATAATTATATGGACTAATGTTTTTGTGTGTGTGACGCAGACGCGTGTGTGTCTGACCCTGTGCAGGGGTGAGAGAAACCCGCTTGTTTTCACCACATTCTCCAGGGAGAGCCTCCGTTTTTGTTGTTCCAACTGTGGTGGCCCTCGGTAACCCTCTGTTTTCACAGTATTCCACAACAATCCCATTGAGAGTCACAGAGGAAGTATGAGTCTGGAATGGTAGTTGGAATTCTACTTGTAGAATTCTAGTAGTGTAGTTCTAGTAGTATGATATTTCGCAAATTTTCTCCCATTCCTGGCTGGTCCTATGCAAAAATATAATGGAGGCACTCATGTGTATAAACCCGTCTCGTTTGAAGGAAGGAAGTTAGTAAGTGGTGGGGGGAAATACTTGTGGGTACTTGTAGGAGTATGCGTATGAGTGTGTGTGTCTGCATGTGCACTATATAGCTGATGGGCATTTTAGTGTGTGTGTGTGTGTGTGTCTCACCATATATATGTATGCATCATTCCACACTGGTAATATGTATGACGGTCATGCCATTTCCTCTATCGAGTCGGTAGATAGTAAAGTTGGCGTGCTTCCGCCTCCACGAGGATCATATGGGGAGCGGTATTTCAAGTGAGGCAATTCCAGCGGATTTTTTCAGTGGAAGGAAAAGCCCCCCATGTCTCTCTCTCTCTCTCTCTCTCTCCCACATAATATTCTTTGACTGACTCGAGGAAAAGGGCGGAATATTATTGTACTCCTTAACCGTATGCCTAGACCTGTGAGGAAACCACAGGGCAAGATAGTGAGAGAGAAGCAGGAGTGAGGAAATTGTTGGTTTCAGCCTTGTTAATTTTGGGAATCAGTTAGAGAGATGTGAAATGCCTGTGACTCAAGTATAATTGCAAGGATTCTGAAGGAGAGAGAGAAAGAGAGAGGCAGA
Organism: Pseudobourletiella spinata; assembly: GCA_009870155.1. NCBI lineage: Eukaryota > Metazoa > Arthropoda > Collembola > Symphypleona > Bourletiellidae > Pseudobourletiella > Pseudobourletiella spinata. The sequence continues at coordinate 16,555 of WJFA01000548.1, forward strand.
GGTTCCGAGAGCTGCGTTTGATGACTGACAACCACTGAGAGAGGATGCCATAGGGATGCGTTTTATAACATGGCAGACTATCATGCTTCCCATTATTTCCAAGTAGTATTAGTGCAACTCCTCGAATAGGCATACTTTAGGTGCTCTCTTTACAAACGCTTCTTTCTTCACATCCAACAACGCCGTCATGACGCTCTTCTGTTCAATGCACTTACATATAGCAGTGCTCCCGCTCAGGATGCTGGGGTCTGGCTTCAAGCTTGGCGGGTGGGTGAGTTTGAAATATGCGTGTGTGGGTTTGGAGGGAGTGTTGGTTTTGGTGGTACTGGAGAGAGTAATTAACCCTGGTAATGGTACATTGTATGGGTAAGGTTGATGATAGAGGTTTCCGTAATTCCCGACGAGATCGGTGGGGTTTGATTGTGAAAAAATGGGGAGGCGGTGGAAGAGGATGAGAGGTGAGTTGATAATGAGAACTGTCAGGTTCTTTGTTTGTAAATGCCTTCGCGGGTTCTCTTTGGTCCTAGTGACGTTGAATTCATTCAATGATGGGAAATATGATGGGAATTTTATTGATGAACGACTCCCAAGATTCCTTCCAGTCATCTCCGAATTTCAAAGTAAATTATTCCCCATGAGCCGTGCACTCAAGAAGAGATATTTCACAAATATTAATATTGATAATGAGGATGAATTTCGGCCGAGATTTATTGAGGTAAAGTATATCTTTCATGTTCTCTCCTTTGAACTACATCCATATCTCGATCGTCTCCCTTTTCTCTTTCTCCCTCACCCTCTCTCTCTCTCTTTGTGCATCTCCTGCACACATATCTCTTCCCTGCCCAGGGTCTCTTCTATCCCTCACATCCCGCTTTCTGCGGTTACAGGGGAAAATTCTATAGGAGATAGTGACTGTATGGAGGAGAGGACTCTATATGTATATATAGATATAATATTTGTCCTGTGGCAGGGAAGAGCACACCTTAGAAATATTAGTTCCTATCTTTGTGATACCTGGTCGTATAATCTGTTACTACAGAGCATTGTTTTCGTCGCCGTCGGGCAACATTCTTCCTCGTCACCGTCGTCGTTTACATTGTGGAAAGGGCGGATTTGTACCCGTCTCAATGTTTTCCCTCTCGTATAACATGCCTTGTAATGATTATGATGTGCTCCTGGGAGTTGTATTGTCTGAGAGCCACACTGCCGTCGATGGTAGTATGATAGAGTGTGTATAGGTGATTATAGTGCACAATGATTTTCTTCGGAGAGACAAGGAGAAACAAGAACATTAGAGCGGGACAAATATTCCCTTTTAAATTTTCAGTAATGGAACCGAAGCGGGAAAGACTCGGTGTTCCATTTTCCAATTGCCTACAAATCTGGACGGAACCCCAAGTTCTTGTCAGCTGCGGACAATTTACGTATAATGTACAATCCACGCTCCCATCTCGCTCTCTTATTATGTGCAGTCCATGCTTCTCTCTCCCACTTCCCCATCATGTATATACATAATGATCTCCTTTTTAGCGGAAGACAGCAGTATAGTGTTATGCGTCCCTCACCAGAGCCAACATAAACCTCCTCGCATGTGTGGCTGGCAAGTTGTAATGTGAGTGTGTGTATAAAACCTGAAAACGTTCGGATTTGCCACAGCAGCATAATAAGGATGCTAAAAAGCAAAGCAGTGCGAGAACTTTCCCCGTTCAATTTCCTATGTACATGGTGGACTTCCAGTAAATATTCTCCTGATATCATCTTTGCAGTCAAAGTTTTTGGTCCAGTGGTCATTGGTCATGGTGTGTCCAGGGCAAATGGATAGATGGACTGGATTTTCGGTACTATTTTATCCGCCCAAATCCAGGGAATGAGTGGACCCGGGTTAGCCACTTTCGTTTGCATTGCATCATTTGAACCATTTAGTTTCTATTGGGCGGATTTAGGGGCTGTGCATATATTGCGTATACGTTCCTTGGCCGAAAACCCTCCCTTCCCCCCTCGTCATCAATGGGCGTCATACGAGGATTTCCTCGATTTCAGACCACCCCCCTCTCCCTCCGCAATATCTCCACGGCCCCTTAGTGGAAGTGAATGGAGGGGATACGCTCGATTCATTTTCCCCCTTGAAAATCCCTGATTTTCAATCCAGATACCCAGTGGGGTCAACCACTACGGGCCTGCGAGTGAGAAGTTCAGCTATAGCGTGAGCAGTTGGTCGGGATACATATGTATACTATGCAATCCAGCCTGCCAGTTCACCATTAGCTTTCCTCTCTCGCAGATAGATGAAACTGATAAAGGGACATGACGCGCGGGGTTTTTAGATTGAAAACGACCGCTGGATTAGTTTGTAGTACAGTACGTAGGTTGGGACGGAGTCGCCCGTATGTAAGTTCTTTACAATAGATTTGAATAGGTATAATTCCTGTTTATCAGTTTCCAAATGTCTTACAAACTGTTTGCTATACTGCGCACTTCTCGCAGCACAGTGAGTCTGATACGGTGGGACAGTGCTTATCAAACTTTAGTTTGTCAAGTTGAAAATCATGTGCGGTGTGTCATCTCATTTTCTATGGCCTACGACCAAGAGGGAGAGTGTATAGTTCCGTCAAAGTTTAGTTTTCCGTTCAACCAAGTTTAGAGTTGATGGGCATGTGCATATACATATAGAATTTTCCTCTAATTATTGAGACCTGGAGTGTGCTCCGAGTGGAGCATAAGTTCTGGGGTGGGGGAGCATGTGTGGCTCCAGATTTTGGGATGAGTGTCCGTGCGGTTGCTTCTGAACAAGAGAAAAGTATACTTATATGTCCCTGGCTCGAGCTGAAATCGGAGGAGATGGATTAACTTTAATGAGATGCCGGTCCGCCCACCGTGGCAGGATCGTTGCCCGTTGTCTCCCAGAGCTGATATTTCCCCCTGTAAATGGCAGTTGTACTATCTTGATCTGGATCCTGGGTTGCATGGACCATCATGCTGTTGATTTCCTCTCGGACTTTTTGAACTTTTGGATCAAGAATGTTGAAAAGTTATTTGACGGGGAGGAGGAGGGAAATGTAAGGACTTGTTTACACCTTGGTAATGGAATTATTGTTTGGCAATGCCTCTACCCGTGTTCGTTGTCTCGTAAATGCCAATTACGTTGCAAGAGAGTCATTAGTAAATTATTCAGGTGGTGGTGTTAGGGATCTGGAAAGAGAGAAAGTTGTGGGTTTCCGTGGAGGATCTGTAGTATTATAGATAGTGTTGACGCTAAGCAAATAAAGTCTTTCGTTCCGGAGCCCTCCATACATGGATGAAGTTCGGAAGCCAAAAGGATAGGGTTTCAAGGGAAGGAGCGCGCTCCAAATTCGGATCCTCCTCCCGCATCTAATATTCACAGACGAAACTGAGGGCAATGCGTCTCTCTCCCCACTCAGGGTAGGTGAGTTATGTATAGTATATATGAGTGTGTGTTTCTAAAAGTGCATGCCGGTGGTGAGGAAGTGTTTAGAGAAGGAGTATATATAGGGTTTGAAGATGACTTTGTCTCCCGTCATTGATCTACCGACGACAATGGCAAGAGTTCTATTATTAAATTTCTCATTCACGATTTCCTTGTTTCCACAAGACAAGCTTATGGAGGTAGCAAGAGCAGACCAAGATTTATATGCTCCAAGAAATGTATTTGCGATTTCTGAGGGATAGGGTGAGAGAGAGAGAGAAATATGTGTCCTACGACTAACATTGTAGGAGCAGGGGTAGTAGTCGTAGTTCTGTTCCGTGCTCAGAGCACTGTGATTTTCGAACATCCCTCTGACATGTGCCTGGTTCTCTTCAGCATACAGTCTTTTGAATAAATTTCACAGCTCCTCACGGACCTCATGTTCACGCGGTTTTCTTCCCGCTATGCCCGCCTGCTCTCAGCTCAAAACGTCCCGGTCTACTACTTCCTCCTGGAGTATCAAGGAACCAATAGTATTATGCACAGTCTAGGAGTCACAGAAACCCAGCGTGAGTTTTTATTTTTTTTCTTGTATTTTGTCGTCCCTCTTTTCTGAGTGTAAGTGAGGGATGGAAAGAGGATTTCCATTGTAAATTTGGAAATAGAAAAATGGAGTTTCCCCTTCTCTTCTCAAATATCTATGTGTGTGTGTAGCTTGTCGTGTGAGGAGGAAGGGGACGGAGCAGTTTATTTTAATATGCCTTTGATCCTGACATGAATAGATGTGGCCCATGGTGACGCTTTGCAGTACCTTTTCAGCGCAATTCTGGGGGAGGACCGTAATTTACCCCCCGAGGACGAAGAGTTTGCCAGGAAGACGTTCATTCCACTCATAATCAACTTTGTTAAGTCAAGGTGAGCCGGGGGAGCCGTAAGCTGAGGATCATTACATCTGCTTGTCAAAGCGAGCTCTTGAAATACAGCTCGCTATTTTCTCTCTAGTAACCCGACTCCATCCAACTCCTTCGGGGTCACGTGGCCCAAGTTCAGCAGCGAAGCTGATCAGACCGTCCTGTCACTGGGGAAGAAGCTCAAGTTGAAGGCTAAATTTCGGTCGAATATATTAAGGTACTCGCTCATCATCTTACGATGACGAATTTCCTTTCTTGTTGTCTCTAAGTTTGTTAAAATGCGAATGACGGTGACTGTAAGTCTTCCTATCTTTGCTATTTCAGATACTGGGACGACGAGTTGCCGAAGATAATATCAGGGAAGATGAGAGAAGAACTGTAATGGCTCCGTTGTGCTGAAACTTGAAGATTATTCAGCTTCGTTCGTAATCTCAAATGGAGGGGATTAAAAATAATAAATTGAGAAGATGTAGAATTCTGCCAGTTTCCATCCAAGTGTGTCTCAGTCAGTTTCAGTACAAAAACATGTAAACCCTTGCTTTTGTTCGTTACTCAAGGCTATGAGCGCCATCCGGTAGGCAGAAGTTGAACTTCCACAAGCTGGGCCGAAGCTTGTGATTATTCCATTACACTGGAGAGAGAGTCCTGTATTGCATGTTTCCGCAGTGCACCAGTGTGGCGTTCCTTCTCGCCAGCCGCAATAAGGTTATACGTGTATTACGGTCACACTTTTGTCCGAAACCGACCCCCTCCGTCGTCGATTGCGTTGCATATACGGGGATTGTCGGGATTTCAAACCCCCTTGAGTGTGTACGTAATATACGGACAGCTCCAAATGAGAATTCTGCTGCGGTTTCCAAAGGCTATGGGTTTACCATGCAGAAGAAATTAATATTCAAATTAGTGGACGTGTTCAATCCATCCGTCTGACTCTCGGTGATATGGCAAGTCCTCGAGGCCAACCTACACATATTCATTCGCCGGCCTTAAAAGGTTTACAGGTATGCATATATGCGAACCTGGGGGACGGAATAATGCTATAAAACACCATGGTGATACCAGCTGAGGTGCCTCCTCCGATGAACCCACTCCGACTATATTGCCTGTTCGTGAATCATTACGACGGGCTGAAGCTGGAATTAACTGCGAAATGAAGTTAGGGATGCGTAAAAAATGTCTCTAATGTTCCGTGCTCTGAAGAACAAGAGGGGTAAAGAGGGGATATGTACACGGAAAGAAAATTGCAGTGGTTCTTCCAAAAAGAGTGATATATTGCGGTGGCGGCGGTGTATGTTTGTGCGGCTGTATGTGTGTATTTTTTAAACAGAAGGCTCAACTTACTACTTACCAGAGCAACCAACTTTCTGCCCATGTTTCTGCTGATGACTCAGTGGTGCGGGCAAAAAGGGTAGGGAGGAATGAGTGTGAACATTATGCTGAACTGTCATATAGGCTCCGACGTGCCTTCCTATGCCGAGGAAAGGATTTTTGACGCATCACATCCTGAGCACGATTACAACAAATTAGGAGATAGGGGAAAAAATTACCCTACAATCTCACTTGCACGGACTCCGTGTATCCAGTCCAGGAGTAGTAAGTATTAGTGGTCCCAGTAGTAGAAGCAGTAGCAGGAACAGGAGTAGAGAGAATGAATCTTTAAATAAATCGCTCAGCAATACAACAGGCCTGTCAACATTGTGAAAGACGGGCCCAATAACTTTATGCATGATATCATACGCCGTATTATCCTCATCCCAATGTGCACACGCACACAGCTTCTCAGATGCATACAGCCGCAGCATCATCATCATCATCATTACCTCCGCCGCTAGAAGAATTCGTCCTGTATCCCGTGTAAACCATAACCAGCCTGCATACAGAATCGTGAGGCCGACTTCATTTGAATGCAAATTCAGACTGTGACCATGTATGTTAAAATGTATGTGAGTGAGAAGATGATGCAAGTTAACATATGCTCGCTCTCTCCAACGGCATATGGAGTGAGCTGGAAAGTTTTTGTCTTTTAGACAGTATGCCCCTCGGTTTCAAGTCGTCAGGTTGGCAATTCTTGTGCAATAACAACCCTCAGCCCGTGGCAGGTTCCTCCTATGGTAAAACATAGACGGCCTGGTAGTAAATGCACCTTTTAGATTAACCTGATGAACTCTGCTGGCTCTCTGTAGCCGAACTTGATACGGTGGAATTCGTACTGTCAGAAACCCATCCCAGTCCCCTCATTGACTTATCATATGCCTTCTGTATGTATGTACTCCCCATTTCACGCTCAGTGCCCAAGGCACCGTATAATCTCACAATCAATTCCTGTACAACTAATATTTTTATGCAATTACTCTTTTTGTACCCCCGTGCACCACGAACCACTACTACTACTACTACTACTACTATTACTACAAACTACGAGCATCACTACTACGCTACTGTTACTCCAATAGGTTTTCCCCGAAGAGAAGGATTGTGTATATTCCCATTCAAGTCATTCATTCATTCGTATACTTACAGAATTTCCATTCAAAAGTTCTCCAGTAAAGTACATATAAATGAGAATGTTTTGCAACTATTAATACTGTTGTAAAATTCTCAATAAGTGGCAAATATATGTATATATGCATATGTGTGAATGGATGGCCCTTACAGACAAGAACACCCATGTGATCACAACAACTAGTTTCATACCCAGAGTTATTATTATTATCATTATTATTCAAGGCTTCAGAATGCTCCTGGCTTTGTAACGAATCATCCCATCAACACTCGGTCACGGAAGGTTTAGGAGAATGGAAGTTACTTCTTCATCTCACTCAGATTCCTCACCGCTAACTAGCAACCACCTGATTGGCATGGACGAGGCTCCGCAGAGCCATGTAGTTAATGTTTGTTTTCCAAATAATGGATTATAGTCTCTGACATGAATTGCTCGCTCCGTCACAGCCACTTTGTGCAATGGAGCCTTGCCAACTTTTATCTTGAGCATAGAGTCAGGAGAACCATTATCTTCAACTACTCCTCTCTGTATATTCATGTACACGTTCAGAGCGAGGAGAATCCGGATTGCACTCTCATGGTCGTCGGAAATAATCACTTGATTTTCACACCGAGATCCACACACTCTGCAAGTACCAACAAGTGCATCCATCCTTCCAGCTGCATTCTGTATTCTTAGACCCATAATGTCATCTTGAAAACATTGTTGGGTCCTTATGCAATAGTTCCTGGGAAGCGGTGCGGTGTAGTTCATCGTAGTGGCAAAACAACTTACTTCCTCCGCTCAAGTGATATATACTTTGTCGTCTGGAACGAGCACACACACACAATTCTCATTGTTCCGATTTCCGATGAAGAAGCCTGCCGTTAGAATCTATTGAAATAGAAAGCAGAGATACAGTAGCATCCATTTGATTTCAACATGTGAACACTACAATGACAATAACTTTGACATAACAGGAATGACATCATCATTAGATTCCTTGAAATGCTGATTGCTAAAACACTGAGCTTTCACATGATTCAAGTGCACAACAGCACATTTCACAGTTGACTAAGTCAGAAAGCACGCATGTAGCGGTCATGGACCGCCTTATACGGATGTTTTCAATACTTTTCCAATCGTTTACATTAACTTAATAAGTCACTAGGTCAGCAAATTGAACATTAAGATCCCTCTCGTAAGACCACCTTGCTGAGGCGGTGATGTAATAATTCATCTTAATAAGCTATGTACGTCAACATTCAGCGTCTCACAAGATGAAAAAAACAAGTGAATCCAAGGAAACAACATTGGAACTCGCATTTCCCTGGAATCTTCCCTATTTGACGCTCTCAGCTATTACGAATTCCAACCCTCAAGTTTCAAAGGAACAACTCTACTATGCTACTGTTCGGCATACGTTGTGAGCATGACAAGAAAAATTAAAGAATCACAAGTTCTCAACAGCCATTGAGCATGTGACTTGCCCCACAACTGACGTACTGTGTATGGCTTCGACAGAAACGTCCGTACCGCAGATTAAATTTCGCTTGAGTCACTCACAACCCTCAAGTCTATGACGACTTTAGAGACCTACATATGAGCAACCTACATCTCACTTAAGATGAGATGAGCTCAGAAAATTCTCAAGTGGGCAAAAGTTTGATAGGGACAAAAGAACGTGTATTCGCGCTCCAAGTTATTATTATTATTATTATTATTACTATTATTTCATTCCCTGTGAGGAGGACTTGTAATAAAATAACTCCGTTCATCCTCTTCCTCGTAACCTATCAGAAAACTTTTGCACAAATTCCAGGAAAGGAGCAACAAGAGTCCAATGTGTATATACAATTACGATAAGGACTTACCTCAAAATATGACCGAATAGTAAACCTCACAGAAGTATACAGAGGACATGAATAGGAATTCTTCCTCCTCCCATAATAATTCCATGAAGTTCCCCTTAAGGACACAAATCATTCACATCCTCCAGCCACGGGAGACAACATGTACACTGCAGAACCCACCTGATTGCCTTCCAGCAGTATCCCCCCTGTAACAGGCCAAGCAGAATGATGCCTCAAACCTCAGATGTTCCATACATACCTAAACACACACACAAAATTCATGGTCAAAAACTCTTCCCACAACTCTATTACAATCTCATTACAATAGCACCAACTATTTACGTCCTGACCTAACCACAAAAGTTAATGTTCCTTTGTCCACTTTTACTCAATTACTCAGAATTATACTCTGGCGTCTCTCTCCTAATCCTCCAACCTCGTCTCCTACACTTCCTCGCTCATAAACCTTCGAATCCAATTATTATTAGCCTCCATCTTATGCATATGCTCACACACTCTAAATATGTCACTCATAATATTAGCTAATCATGCCTCTTAATCCCACTTACTCCCACTCATTCATTAGGACAATCATTTGTGTGTAACTCTCTGTAAAATTGTGAATGAGAAATAGAAACCCTAAATAGCATAGTGCCACCCAGCTCCCAAAGGCTCCGAGAGTGCACTCTGGCAGAATTGGCAGAATGTAAGGCTCTCAACCCAGTTTCACAAGATTCCCCGATCCCGTCACAGATGGGAACGTTGCTGGTCCGGACGACGGGAGGAGATGGAGAGCGAGAAACAGTTTTCCTGCACACTCTATAATGCAGTCAATTCGGTCTATGACAGTTCTGCTTGCAACGATTTCTTCACTACAACGGCAGGTTTTTAGGTTCCCCGCCACTACACCCAGTAGTAGAAATTTGATACCCTATAACGGTACTTCCATTATAACGGTTGGAGTTTAGCCGTCCCCAGAGATACCGCTATAAACAGAATTGACTGTGCATATACATGAGTAGGACCCAGTCGTGTATGTACACCCACATTTTCCTTCCTCATCCCCAGCTATATATTTCGGAGCCAAAAAGAACTAGAACATTGTAGGAGAGGGAGAGATGGAGGAAGGAATATAAGACGATGTGAGCACAGCTCAGGACGGGAAGAATTTCGGAAGGAGATGAAGAAGAAGACGGCGACGAGAGTGAGGAGATCGAAGTGGGTGGTTTTTGGTCATAGTGGAATAGATGGAATAGTAGTAGTAGTAGTAGTAGTAGTAGTAGTGTAGTTGTGAGCACAATTCTTTCGGAGCATAAGTCAGGAATATGGCATAGGACTTAGAATCTGTACACACACTACTATCTCCTACTACTCGTACTACTACATCGACTACTACCCAAACAACTGGTAAATGTTGCTTTCGAAGCTCGGCGCGATGCCGCTTCTTCTCCAGGGCAACTTTCATGTATATAAGTTTCCTGCTTTGGCTCCACACTCTTTTCCTTCTGCTCCTGCTCCTACGGCTACTCCTCAACTGACTCTGGTTGTACGAGCAGTGAATTTTTCTCCAAACTGCATAGATGAGGCTCATACTCACAGAGTCAAGTCACAGCTGAAAAGGAAGCCCCAGCATTCTCCTCCTGTTACTCTCCTCTATTGCTCGTCTCTCCCTATACGCTCAGCCCCTCTCAACTACACACATAAATATATACATGTGTAAATATATACGGAGTGTGTATGTGTGTGAGTGTGTGTGAGTACAAGGGTTGTATACACCACTACTGCTACAAAAGGACTACGAGGGAGAAAAAAGTACTCACATATAATTACGAGATAGTGAGAGGGAGTGAGAGACAGAGTGAAGCGGATGACGAAGAAGAGCAGTAGTAGTAGTAAGTAGTAAGTAGTAGCCGTACGAAGTAAAAGGGAAAACAGAAGCTTTGCGGCTCCAAACCGTGGAGCAGCACTCATAGATACAGCAGTAACGACGACAAAGTGGTGGTGTGGGGACGTTACAATGGGACGGTTATGAGAAGCGCTAAGAAATTGTACACAAAAACAAATTGGAAGGCTCGAGCGATTTAGTAGTTGTTTGACTCTGGAGCCTGCATCAGAAGCGAAATATATATTGGGAGAGCGAGTCCGTCGGAGGATTCAGCAGACCAGAGCAGTAAAATATGAGTGTGTTTAAGCTGTGTGTGCGTGTGTGCCTCGGCGTTGGTTTTTGAGAAGTTGACAATCCGCCGTACTGTCTCTCAGTCCCTATACAACAGGCAGACCGTAGTACTGTACCACTCATCTTGACCCCTTAGCCGCTTCGTAATCACCATCATCATCAACAACAACAACAACGACAACTGGTCAGTGCTAACTGGTTCTTGAAAATATATTTCTTTACGGCCAGTCAGTCGCCGTGCGCCCGAGTGTGTGTGTGTATATGTACATGTGAGCGAGCTAATTATTTGTCCTGGAGCAGAGGGAGAGAGATACACCGGAAACTTGAGACAGTTGTTGAGCAAGGAGTGAACAATTATTATTATTGTTGACGACAAAAAGAGAGAGAAAATTTTTGCTCGTGGGAACAAGGAAAGCGAAATGAAGAGGACGGAGGGACTGGAAGGAGTGCGACTGAAATTTCATACTGCTACCACCCAAGTCCCAACCGCAGTATCCAGTTTTCCTTGACACTTGAATGAATTCATCCATCAATTATCCTCATCATCACCGTCTTCATTATGACCCAGTAATCTCAGCTGCCGGCAGTGTAAAATGGAAGCTTATTATTGATACCGCTGGGTCCGCTATTTTTGGGTTATTTACCAGTTTGTAAGCTCATCCCGACCCCAGTATACACACGTACACGAAATTTAAATTCCACGCCACAGTGTGCAAAACTTTTGGAACAACCTCTTTGGTCTCTGCTCAAAAAAAATCGTTGGTGATTTTGTCCGCTTCGGAATAGTTTTTAAGGAATATATAGTAAAACATCTAAATGTGTACGAGTCTATGTGTCAATGTTGAATTAGCTCTTGTTGTTGGTCCTGGAATAATATCTCTCCTGGTTAAAAAACATGATCTCAGCGTTGGAGTTAATTACCTCATTTCCAGTGAGAGAACATGATAAAGCTCTGAGGCAATAAATACGTCGAGACCAGGGAATCCCCGTGTCAAGTTTAACAGACACGCGGAGGTGCACGGGTGTATTTAGAATAGAAGGCACAAGTGACTATTACTACTGAATCCAGAAATAAGCTCCAGACCATTTCATTTTTATTATTTTCCCTCAGCCCCAGTTGTTGTCAAAGTTGAGTGTAGTTTGAAAACCACCACCGGGGCTCTCTCAAAAGTGTTCGAGGAGAAGTCGGTTCATGCGGGTCCTCCAGTTTGTTCCCTCATCATCCATGGCCTGTGTGGAGTGAGCTGTCAAGATTCCAGTGGTTCTTACCGGTGTCTAAAAAATGTGCATTTTTGCAAGGCGTTGACGACACGGAGAGAATACTGATAAGTGACAGAGAGAGAGAGAGCAAGTTCATAAAACTCCGAGTGATAAAAAGAGTAGCATATAGTCAAGTCAGAAGCGGAAAGAGATCCGATTACTCATCTGCGAAAAAGAGAACTGTCGGGGACCCATAAATGGAATCACAATTTCCGCGGGTGATTTTATGACGACGGGGTAGAATACTTAAATACTATTACCGAAACACAGATTACAATGAATAAGATCAAGTGAAGTCAACCCAAGTCAAATCCCCTCACAAACACTCACACACACGTTCCCTTCCCCACACATGCACACATACACAGGTACACATAAAACGCATTCACACATTTCAAAAAAATAAAATAAAACTCACCACTCTCAAGACCCAAGAATACACAGCATTCACGACCATTAACTCATCCATGTATATATACATTATATACTTAAATACACGCACGCACGCCTTCAATTGAAGTGAAGAAGGGAGTATATATATACACAGGGACGTGTTGTTTAAGGAGCCCAACGCTTCGAAACTGCCAGAGCCGAATGATGTTCTTCTGAGTAAAAGGAAATATACGTTGGATGATGACTTGACGAGAGTTGGGAAAGGGGGGATTTAACTACAAGAGACAAATTGTTAGAAGAATTCATTTCCATGTTATCTTGTGACTCGTCGAGGAAAGCCTCATTTCACTGCCCATTGTTGTTGTCGTTGTCAGCATCATCCTCATCCTCAGCCGCAGCAGCACCACCTCCACCACCATACCGGTCGTCCTCCTCGTCGTCGCTGTCAGTCCCATCTCCAGTGACCTTGCCCTCGTCATCCCAAAATCCGGAGGGGAGTAGCAAGAAGAACCTGCTCCAGCAGCATCAACAGCACAGAAGTAAAGTTGGTCCAGGCACGAGGAACTCACTAACGTTGGACGTAAGAATGGATATTCTACCAAGTGTGGGGATCCTCTATGAGTTACAAGCTATTCACGATACTGGATATTTACTATCTCAAGCATCACCTGAAGACTGTTGGCACCAGGTAAATATTATATTAGTAACAAAAATATCCTAATCTCAGCCAGGAATTTTGAGGCTCTCATCTCCCTCCTATACAAGTTTTAGATTTTGCATAGCATGATAGCAAAAAGGGCATAATATTCGTTCTTCACTTTGAATGGGCTAAAAAAGCGAGACATATACAAAGCATATCTGATGTCATCATCATCATCATCATCATCAGCGCCAGTGAACCTTGTTAGCCCTCGTCAATTATCATCATTTACATTTTTAATTTTTTCTCCATCTCAATGGATACTTTCTCAAGTGATGCGAAAAGAGAGGAGGAGGATGATGATGATGATGATGATGATGATGATGAAGATGAAGAAAAAGAAGAACTGGTACAGGGACTCCCATCCTCCTGTCATCATCTTCCCCATCCTTGTCGTCACCAACTTACATTCAATCAGAGTTGAGACATCGGAAAAAGTGTCGTCGTGATCCTCTCAGAAAGGACCTCATCATTTCCTCGTGTGGAACACTGGGCCAGTCATTGTTACACCTCCTCCTACTCCTCCAGCATCTCCAACAATGAAATCCTACATGTGCAAACTATATGCGCGATCCGAATCTGTGGGTACATGTTATGTCGTGTGCGTTTTAGTGGCAGAGCTCTTCCCTGCCCCGTCCATAAAGGAAGACACCGTGTGAGCCCCTTATCTCCACTCCCTCCTTCATGCTCACACCTGTGAGAGAACCAGTCTAAGATTACACTTTTGAGTCAGCGCTAATGCTATTACAAGTGGGGAAGAAAAATTGCCTTTCCAAAGTTTCTCAACAACAGGAGTAAAACTCTGTGCCACTACTGCCGAGTTCCATGGCATTCTTCCCCGAGTCAAGTAGCGTCATGTTGTAAACTAATACCTGGCCTAGGGAACACGTAAACAAGGATTCACACCTATTGTAATTGCGTGTGTGCGTGAGTGTGTTGTGTGTTTGTATGTGTGTATGCGAGTAGGTAGATTTTACAAGGAATCATCGTAAACATCATCATCATCAATTTAATGGTAGCTGACACCTTAACTCGTCTGAATCATAATCAGGATCCTTGTCATACCATCTCCGTACACCTCTCACCAACTTTTCCTCACACACACGCCGTCCGTACTGCTGTGTGTGAGGGGGGTTTATGGGCACTCTGATGGGAGATGATCATAATTTCCAATTAGATCCGGGCTCGCAGTGAGAAATTCTTCCCTACTACCTTCGGAGCCGGTGTGTTAAAATCGTATGTGTTAATTCCGACCCAACATGCACGCACAACTGTGGTAAATGACGAATTGTCAGTGTGTCCTCGCCGCCCTGAGCATACGGTAATAGGTAAATGGCAAATGGGTGAGAAAATGGCCCGGTGACCAACCAGGAGTGAGGGGTTATTGTTTAACAAAAGGTATTTAATGGCTGATTAACGTCGTGAGGAGTGTATAGTACGGACTAGAGGAGAGCAGGAGCACACGAGGCACAAGGTTAATGGTGCAACCATTAGATAAGAGGTGAGAGTGAGTGAGTGTGAGTGTGTGTGTGTGTACGACCTTAGTTGATTAACACTTTTGCCTATTGTATTTCATATATGTAAGTTCGAACCTTCATATTACCCTTCTGAACTTCCCCCCGCCTCCACCCCTCCTTCGTAGTACATCCGAATGGCAAGCCTGTGGTAAGATCATAGGAGGGGATATATAGTGGCATGATGAAGATGATTATTATTAATATTTGGAGAAAATTTTTCCTCAATCAGGAGGACAAGGAGGAGGATGAATTTTGTTTACAAATTCCTGCCCCATGACTTCCTTGCTATCTTCGTCTCTCTCTCTCTCTCTCTCTCAAACTCGTCTGTAAATAATTTATTCTTTGATGTGACGGTCCGCACGCCATCATATAGCATCATTCTCAATGACATCAGCCTGCCTTACTGAACTCGCCCCGAGAATACACTTCCATCTAGTCTGACTCACTCAATCACTTACCCCTGGTGCAGCACAGGCTGTAAANTACTGAACTCGCCCCGAGAATACACTTCCATCTAGTCTGACTCACTCAATCACTTACCCCTGGTGCAGCACAGGCTGTAAAGTTACTATGGAAAATCAGGTTACTGGAGAAACTTTGGATGGAATCCAGTGTTGGATGGTCATTGTTATTAATATTATTATTAGGATATGTACATCATGAACCCCCCACAGGGACTACTCCTGCATCCTTCATTCAGGAGTTAATTGCATAAGCTGTCATTATAGAAACATGCGCCTACTACGTACTTATATAGAGGACAATCATAATTGCACAAACACACACACACACACACACATGCACATACATTCATGCACGCAATCATGAATGCACAAGTCGGATGAGTCATCACACCATCCTCTCACTCACACAGTGTACATAGAGATGCACAAAGTGGTGAAGTATCATCATTAAATGATTCAGTCATGTTAAAATGCCATGTTTTCCCCCTATTTTTTGTGACTTCTCCCTCTGTGCTCAACTGACTCAGAGCTTCTCCGTGCTTCCTCAATCGTCAGCGTAAAATATAACGTTGACGACGACAGGCGCATAATGGAAGAGTATTACACATGGAGAGTCATCCTCGCTGTAGGAGCAACGAAGCTCTTGCTGCTGCTGCTGCTGCTGTTGATACTTGCAATTGTGGGGCAGTTTTGGTAAGATATAACTGGAGATCTAACAGATGTAAATGAAGCTACTACAGTCTGTATGAGTCTCTTCAATGCTGGGCCTTTCGTTCGAACTCCATGAGTGAACAATTAACGGTCTTGGAAGGACAGGCGGTTGAAATGGGCGGTATGAGCATAAGTGAGAACGTATAATATTATTATTATTATTATTGGTAAATGTATACTGTAGAACTCTTGTGAGAATAGCGTAAGCGGTAGTATGTACATTGTGACTGAACTTGCTTTATCTATGTGGGTCCATGAATTAGTGACATATAGAGCTGACGATGAGATAAGGAAAATCAATTGATATATATGGAACCTTTTTAAATGCCTCCCTCTGCATATCTTGTTTGCCTTTCCGAGATATCGGACAACTACTACAACTACTACTACTACTACTTGGAAAATTACACCTTATGGACGCTTTGGTATCTGAGCGCGGTGCATAGTGCGGCAGGACTTTGTAAGAATGACAGACCCGGCATAGAATGTTGTTGACTAATGGATTGGAAACTATAGAAGAGGCACAGTAGAGTCTTCGGCCCAGGGTAGGGTAATGTTCGTCATAAGAATTAAGGATGATGAGGCTGATTGGGTCAGCCTATGTTTGTATGGAGACATAATTGTAAATATTAATTGTTACGACTCCTCTGCTCTGTGGATGTTTTTTGGGTTTGAATGAACCTCCGTCACATTCCAGGGGTCAGAGTTTGGAATATCACTCTCTCGCTGCACAGTTTTATATCTGCATGGATGGGTATGGATGGAGGGATTACACTCCCGTTAGATAAAGGACATATTTACGTTATCCGGCATAATTTTTATTCTCAAATGAGGCTCTCTAGCTAATGACTGTACTGAGGTCGTGAAATGAGTACGTTGCAGGCGCATTACGAATAATTATAAGAATAATAATCATAATATTGTGAGCATGAGGATAACGTTGATCCCATGGGTGAAAAAGTCATCAGAGCCATGAGTCTTAATGGACAGTTCATTGAGACAAGTTATATAGATTCATAAGTGGGGGCCCCAGCGATGTGGTCACGGGGGGATGTGGAAATGTTAGGAGGAAAATATGACATCTTTTGTACTGTCGTCATCGCATCGCAGTCCTGTTGTGAGCGGCTACTAGTGTAGTATTTTGTGTGTTTGTGTGTGTGTCTATACATATGTAATAAATCCAACATCCACTGTCCACTCACTCGCTGACTCTGAGCCAGTCAGTGAGCTGTAGCCAGCCAGTCATTTTTGATATGTTGTTCCATACTTCGGGGCATTTGAGCTTTGACTTGGATAATATATGACCAGTGAGTGATGTTGTCTCTTGTCATGTGCTGTCTGTCCTCCCGTCTATGCATGGATACCACTACGCTGTCCATTCAGCTCCATTGAACACAGGGTCTTGCAGGAGTATAATGATGATAGTATCCTGTCCTATGCACGACACAGCTCCACCTTCTTTCATTAGGATGACAGGTTCTGTGTGGTGTGACTTACACCATTTATGGTTTTACCCCTGCTACCACCATCATAACCGCCGCCACGGCCGCTCTGTACGCGGTTGAGAAATAAGCTGGATGGATATGTCCAAGGACCTCATCGCCTCCCATTTATGAGCCCTGAATCCCTCCTCTACTCGGTGGTCGGGTGAAAATGAAGAGAAATCGCCGTTGCATGTATATATATATATATATATATATATATATATATGTATAAATGTAATGTATATGGAGTGAGGCCCTCCGGGTTAGGCTGTAGGTTTCTTGCGAATCCCGCCTTATACGCCGACAGAGTCCTCGGGTTCATGGAATCACGCTCTTTAACCCCTGACAACGGACGCTCTTTCGATAATCCCGGCACTACAAGAGAGACATTCGAGAGTAGGAGAGATGAGTCGGGTATCGGTGGTGGTTTATTAGGATTGGGATATCTATCCCGATCCGGCAATTTCTCCCCGACTTTAGTATCATTAGGGGTATTAGGCTTTTAGGGCCCAGGGGCAACGAGGAAATGAAAGTGAGGCTACGACAAGGATAGGTATATATATATATATATATATATATATGTGTGTG
>WJFA01000549.1:0-34509 GCA_009870155.1 Pseudobourletiella spinata
ATTTAAATGCTCGTCTCGTGAACGAGCTTGGGTAGCTCGGGTAGCATTGTGCGGCTGATATGTCGATGTGGACTCAATGTACTTTGATTGTTGGACGTGGGGTCCGTATTGTTGGACCATCGAACCCCCCGGCGGTCATCCATCCCCGCCCCTCGCACGTGGTGCTGATTACCCCCACTCGGCTGTTTCTGAGTCTCTGTGAGCGGTGACGGCGTTTTAACGGGGTCTTCGTCGATGTAGCTAATATCGGACATTGGTCGTGTCCCAGGATGACTTCTTGAGCTTCGCAAGCTGTGTAAGCTGTGTAAACTATGCACGGAGCGCTTCTCCTCCATGTCCTCCAGAGTCGACTTGAATGCCCTGATCACTCTCAACTGCAAACATAGGACATTGGGACAGAGAGGCATGAGGAAAGTCCACTGCCGAGCAACACCACCAGCATCACCAGAATCTGCCACCACATCCTCTCCAATATACACTATATATATTACATCATTCCCCAATTTTTGTCAATCCTCTATTCCGTTTTTTCTTTTGTATAAAAAAACACCTTCTCCAAAATTTCATATTTTCCCTCTCAGGTGGCCTTCTCAAATAATTTTAGGTGCTACTACACTAATGGTCGTCCAATATTCTCATGACGTGACTCGCAGACGACACCTCTTCCCAATACGGAGGGAGCCATCATCACCCCCCAATATATCATCATCATTATTAACAACAACCCAGCACCCGCATCATCATCATCATCATCATCATCAGTATATTATATCCGAAGATCAGCATGACCCCGCACACTACTGCCTTACAGTCAGCAAAAGAATTTGTCCCACAAAGGAGCCGTTGTGGGAGCAGATCCCAAGTACCCACCAGCAGACCTGGTTTTCTGCAGCAGTTCGCACACTACTTCGCTGCCCATCATCCGACAAAACAGTAGTGGACGATGGGTCACCCTTTAGCCCTGAATAAGTAGCCGTACCCTTTCACAACTAATAGTGTGACGGGTTATACACCATGTATCCTTGATGTGTGTGCCTAAATGTGGTATTCGATTGAACATGTGGGAACAAAACCAAGGGATACTTGAGTATATAGCTTGAGCAGCACTATGACAGCAGCAGCAGCAGCAGCAATAGTAGCACCAGCAGCAGCAGCAGCAGCACCTCCAAAGCCCCATAAAAAGTCCCAGCATCTACGGATCCATCACAACTCACGTATACCATACTACACATTGAGTGTACATAATGTATTCTCTTGCGCTCATATAACTCGGACAGTGTCACAGAGAGAGAGAGAGAGAGAGAGGGTGGTGGTGAGCATGGGTGAGAGATATCAAAGGAGCCGTTGGACCACCTGACGATGACGTTCATTCCTCCCACCATTTTACCTTCGCCATGATTAATTTTGACATCCAGCAGTGCACCCTATAACCCTACAATTACGATGGTTCGTAGGCGGTGGAGCTGGTGCTGGTGCACCAGGCGCGGTGCACCTCGGAAAATCCAAAGAATTGTCATCTTAGGAAGCGCACGACGGGAAGATAGATAGAGATAGACAGATAGAGAGTGAGAGAGAGAGTGTGTGTGAAAGGAGGAAAATTTACCCCGTCAAAAACCCCGCCTCACAACCCACACGCCTGCTGGGCAAAAAACCATGACTATAAAGTGGAGGTCGTCATTGACAACAAGGACCCGGGGTACTGTGGCCTGGATTCATGAGAAATTAATCGGTGGCAAACCATGAATGTGTCACTGGCAACTGTTCATGACAGGGTATGCACGTAAATATGGACCCCTGAATATGCCCGTAGTGCATTTGATCTACAGTAACAGTACGTATACACACACATGTAGGCCTCCCCACACGTCATCCTATTATGCACGCCATCAATCTACAAGGTAATCATCATATGGCATGAGCCGTACCGTGTACAATGGAGCCGTGAGAAATGAATAGAATTACACACACACATATATACATACTTACTCCGCGTCACCACAAGCGTTCGGCCAACATTCACATTTATGACACAGAAGAATTTGAACGGCGACCGGCACATGCACCGACTCTACATAGGGGGTGTGTCTCAATCAGCAGGAGGAGCATTGTGAAAGTATGGCTCAGAGGGGCAGGGCCACATGATCATCATGCAAAATGTACCGCCATCACCCACCACCACCTCATGGTTGGATTATATAAACTGTGTGTGAAGGGAAATCACTCTAGAATCCTCCGGAAAGTCCAAAAAATTAATTAATTAACTCTCATAATTAAACTTGAAGAGAGCATCGGGCGGGAACCGACTATGAAGTATAATAGTGAGCTGCCAACGCATACATGGAAACATCCAAAAGCCAACCTCATGAATGAAATCCCATTATGTTCAACGCGGCTCACCCACACGGAAACATTTAGAATGTGCTGATCTGCATCAAATCTCGACGACGATCCGCAAGCGGTCGGATTAATAATTCAAATGTAAATAACCCACGAATGGTGTGTACACAGAGCTGGGAAATTTTGAGGGATTTTTCGAATTTTGAGAAATATAGTTCCCTTGTAAAATAAATACCGGAGAATCGCACACCCTCCCGACAGTCATACCCCCGCGTCAAATGACAGCGGACGGTTTTCAAAACAGATCCCATAAGACCCTAAAAGAGCATCCCAGCAAATGGAAACAGTTTTTCTACTAATTAGCATGATAGCCTCAAGGCTAATAGACCCGCAGCAGAATAATACGAGAAGTAACTACAAAGTATATACATACATATATTTATATACACATACATAAATATATGCATTATAGGGAAATGGGGCAAAATCTATGTCGGTTTCAAGGGACTTTTAGCAGCAGCAGCACGGAGTTTTCCGCAGGGAAATCATCCTGGTGACACCGCAGAGGAAAACAAGGGTCCAGCACGGAAGGGAGATGTACAGTAGTATATACACAAACGGAAAGAATGAAATCTCCGGTCACTATCAAGACCCCACAGTCCGCAAGTTCTTCGGAGCTATACATATACATATACAAGTCGGTAGCCGTCCTCCGGACGGCGACCGACTTACTCCGTCATTCAGCACTCCCTACAAAGTGGTTATACTTTATTTTACAGTACAGCATTGGCACACGCCAATAAAAATTGCACCACAAGATTCCTCATGCAATTTTACCCTAGACTACCAATTTTCAAAACTCTGACACTTGACCTGGGGTCAAAAACCGAGGTCAAGGTCTTGGTCCAATCGCGAATCTTTCTTTTCAGGGGAGAAATAATGACTTCATCACATTCCCCGTTCAATTCTGCCCCACCGTGCCAACTTTGACGTGTCTGTCTTTGAACTAGGGTCACAGGTCAAAGGCAAACATCTGTATAATTACGCTATTCTCGAGTTGGTTCTTCGGGACAAACTCTGAAACCGCTTGGCGCACCATCGTCAGCCAGACACCAATCGAAAGCCAGTTATATGGAAATTGTTATAGGCACGTTTTCATTTTGATCAAACCCTGACCTCGGGTCAAAAACCGAGGTCAAAGTTCAACTATAGGGTGCGTTTCTAAACCGTCCTTCCCACGCAAAAACAAATGGCATCACGAGATTCCTCATGCAATTTTAAACAAGAACACCACGTTTTAAAACTCTGAAATTTGACCTGGCGTCAAATACCGACGTCAAAGGTCAGACTTTTAGTCCAATCGCGAGTATAACCTATAAGTGAAAATTAATAGCACCATCTTTTTTCGTTGAATTCTGCCCCATGTTGCCAATTTTGGAATGCCTGTCTTTGACCCAGGGTCATGACACCCCAAATCTTCTATGTTATAAGCTCCGTGGCCGAATCTCCTTTGTTCGCGGTAAACTCTGCAACGGCTCAACGCAGTATCATATGTGGCACACCAAAAGAAAGCCCAAGAAGCAATGGTTGTCCGCAGAACCATTGAATTTTGATTTAACCTTGACCTCAGGGCAAAAAAGAGGTCAAAGTTCAACTATAGGTCTATTTCCAAACCGCGTCTCCCAAGCAAATTCAAATGATTCAAACGCGAGATTCCTCATGCAATTTTATTTTAAAACTTCAAATTTTAAAACGTTAATGCTTCAGCTCGGGTCAGTCAGGTCCACCCCAAATCTTAGCGATAATGCGCTTGATGGCGTTTTCTTGGCTATCGAAAGTAAACTCTAGAACCGCACCATCCACTGCGATACATCAAACAGAGAACTAGACATTGTGAAAATCTAAGTTTTATACTGGCTTATTTTTCATCTCGGGTCATATACCCAGGTCAAAGGTCAGGCGGTTGGTAAAATTCAAATTCAGAATGGCCAGGTTAACATTAATGATACCATTAGATTATTCTTTCAATTTAAACACATGCAAACTACCTGTTCTCATCAAGATGAAACTCAGGGCACCACTAATTTTTTCGTTACAATTTGCACCAGACGGTCGTGCGACTTATAGTTTTTAAAATTTAAATAGGTCGAACACGCAAAAATTTGGCGTTGTTTTCTACTGAAGTGTGAAAATATCTGAAGTGTCTTCCTGATTAAGGGTCAAATAGTCAAGTCAAAGTTAAAATTTATGAAGTGGAAGCCACTTTCGAACAAATTTAGGGTTGTTCGTAGAACGACCCCCAATAAGTTGGCACCATTAATATTTATTAAAAGGTAAAATTAGTATCACCAATAAAGTGTCTAACTTGTTTTGATAAATCCCTGACTTTCAAGAATCTATGTACTTGCACGAAATGATTTTGACAACGGGGGTGCTAGGCAAACAGAATCACAAGAAGGCCGTCCTCGCGGACGGCCCCCCTTTATGTGCCGCAAGTTTTTCCAGAACAAAATATAACACCAAATTTCAGAAGCGTCGAATCTGGGTGCACCTTTCTTCTAAGATTTTAAATACGTACACGGAAAATTTGAAGACAAAAACAAAGGATTGCTCTTGCAATTAAAGAATCGGTTTAAAATTAATTAAGGCCGTCCTCAATGCGTCCCACTTTTTTAAACAAAGTACATTTTCTGTATATTGTAGAATTAGATTTGAATTTGCATGAATTTCGGTGATCTAAAATGCCAAAGGATTAGAAATTCTGTTGTATAAAATTTATAAAAGTCTTTGAAATCGAATTAGATTTAGCTGCATTATGGGCAGAAAGGCTAATCAGTTTCCATGCATTTGCAATGCTGTACTGTAAAATAAGGTATAACCACTTCGTAGGGTGTGCTGAATGATGGAGCAAGTCGGTCGCCGTCCGTAGGACAGCTACCGATTTGTAGATACATATATGCGCAAGAAAAAATAGCTCATGCAACCACCCGCGGCCCACTAAAATACTCCACATAATCAGGGCCCCTTTGCAGACACACTCACAGTCTGCATCACATATCCCACTGTTGTAGCAGCGGTACAATACAAAAGGGTGGAACATTCCAAATTCCCCGCCCACATTTCCCACCACCAGGAGAAACCACATACATAAGAAATGGAGCAGTAGTAGTAGTAGGAGTGAGTTCCCAAAAACGGGATGATTCCCCGGTCAACTGGAAAATGGCCGACATCCTTACGCACCACTCACATTAGCAGCATAATAAATCATAGCATCCGCGCCAGCCAGCCAGCCAGTCAGCCAACCAGCTGGTCGGCCAGCCGAGAGCTCTTCACAAAACTTTTCAGTCCCTGCCACGTATAGCAAAGCGGCTTCAACCCTTCCCCGCTCGCTCCACAATCCCATTTATGAGCAAGTTGAGCCAGAATCTAACCCCGGAGCAGAGTATATACAGTACGAGGCATCAAGAGTATAGCGGGACAGTCATCATGTAGTACTCAAATTCGTGCGGCGGTGAGGCAGAGTGACCACGGGAAATGCTCCACGTTCCACCAGCCCCCCTCCCCCTAGCAGTAGCAAAGAACCAGGAGGCGGAAGCATACAATAGGGGACTTGATAACGAGCTGCGTGCGTTCGTGCGTCCTCTTCCCACCAATATTGCAAGGAGCAGGAGCTTTTTCCTCATATCCCCAAAACTTGTCAATGCCACATCTTTCAAAAGTATACAAAACATAGGGGAAAGCATCAAGGGACTCAGGCCTCAATAGTAATAATAATAATAATAATAATAATAATAGTGCTTGTGAACGGAATACGAGGAGGAGGGTAGTATCAATATGTATATGTATATACACATGTATACATAATACCTGTAGTACATACAGAGCGAAAACTCGCAAGGGAAATTCCCAACAAGACTTCCCAACAAGTCCCACAGACCTACCCAAGAAATTTCCCTCAAGAAAGCAGTCGTCGTCTCCCGCATCCCAAAAAGTTTCCCTTTATAATCCGCGCATATGTACATACTACTACCATTCCCTGTGTCATTTGAAATCTCATATAAAACTTGTGAGTACATCCATACAATTATAAATCATCATCATCATCATCATCATTCCTCTCTCGTCGTCTGATCACCCCATGTTTACCCTCAGGGTGAACAGACAAAAGTGCTGAAGAAGATTGAGAAGAGAGCGGGGTGGGGGGGGGGAATTGCAGTAGTAGAGAAGTGGAGGACAGATTTTCCGGGGACACATGTATGCAAGAGACTAGTTCATTCCCTAATGGAATAGAATACAGGCAGACAAAGACAGATAGAGAGAGATGTACAGGTTGGAAGACAGTATGGATATAGTAACAATAAGGTATTAGCAAACCACAGCATCACGGCCGCAGTTACCCCTCCTGCTGACCGGGCATGGGCACTGGAGCGACGCCGCCTCAGAAGCATACAGGGGAATACATATTATGTAAAGAGGGGACGGGCCGATGTGAGAAGCCCTCTGGAGAAGGTCATTCAAAATGGTATGGTGTCACCGTTACCAGCCATACCTCACGCACCGACAGGGATTCAGTTTAACATCCGTAGAAAATATACAAACTCACACACAAGCACACACACACACACAAACCCAGAACTCACCCATTAACATTAGTTCAGAGGAGGGTTAGTAGAACAAACTCCAAACAATTTGATCCCCAAAACCATGGAGTGCTATTACTTTTTTTATCTCTGCGTAAATGTCATGTACAGTTCCCGCTACTCTCAGCTGATTTTCCCATTCTTCATCGAGATAGAGAGAGTGAGAGAAGAGGAAGACAAGAAGATGAAGAATAAGAAGCTTTGTGAAGGTAGCCGCCCATTGCACCACAAGGACGACACACAGGCTCGTACATACACATATGCATTCATGAGGTAACAAACCACTAGGGGGTTTCAGGGCACTTGAAAAACGTCATGCTCTCTAACATCGCATCGGCAGGATAACTTTGGATGCAGGAATAGAGCCATAGTGAGAGAGAGAGAGAGAGAGAAACAGAGACAGTCACAGTGATCGGCACGGCAGAGCACAAAGGACTTTTACACCTCTCACACGCCAATACTCTTCACACTCCGCCAGCATTTTAATTACATTCCACACACACACACACACGCACACAAGACAATGGCCACAAAGATATTTTCAGTAAGGAAGGCAAGCATGCCAAAAGCCTTTCACCACCACCACCACCAACAACAACAACAACAGCAACACATCGGGGTCAGATACTTTTCCCGCAGCTTCCCAGTACTCTCCACATATATAAGTACATGATACATATGTACACTTTACAGAGGAACAATAGCGAGCCCAGCACCACGAGAGTCCTGAACCCTTCCACACATCTTACTTTTCAACACTGTCATCATCATCATGAACAGCCACAACATGTTCCACTGGGGAAACTTACATGTAATAATTATGTGTGGGACACCTGACCTGGAGGCGGGACACCTCTGCCGTCTATTACGGGACGACAGAAGAGGACTCGAACGGCAAATATATATATATTTAGGGATAGGGATATGGATAGCATGGTAGAGCATGTCTACGTGTACAAGTGGTGAGTCGTCATTAGGGACAAATGTGAGCGACGGCTGCTGTGAGGAACTTGCACCGACCATGCACTCGGTTTCTTGTTCAGCCTGAAGCAGCACAGCAGAGGAAAGCAACGGGGAGGTAGGATATACGACGCAACTATGATTCCATACATTGAAAGTAGCGCATAGGCGCGGGCACATACACATACGCGCGCACACACCCAACGAGAGGCACAGGCAGAGAGACAGATGAGGGAGAGGTAGAAACATGATTCGTTTTCAAGTATTTCCTACGTTAAACTGTTTCACTGTGAACCACACGCCGAGCACTTGCTCCACAGGTTAGTTCAGAGACACCAGCAAATTGTTAAGGAACGGAGCGGAAGTAGTAGTAGTAGTAGTAGTAGTAGTAGTACTGTGTATCTAAATACCATGTCCAAGTCCACTATGACAGAAACTCCGTTCCACACACAGGCGTATATACTCGCCCAGTAAAAAACCCTTACGTCAAGTAAGATTTCGTAAGATTCCTTGCGTAAAGAATGCATGGGCTCTACGTAGCCCCACGACGTTAGTCTCCGCCGACATGCTCATTAAGAACCATAGTGAGTCATCCAAATTCAAATGGCACGGCACTCGGCGCTCTTGTAGTCAATCCCAAAAAAAACTGTTAATTCTCTCAAGAAGTCATTGAAAAAACTCGGAGGCGGATCCTAAATTGTCCGTGAAATAGCTGGATTCACAGTCATTTTTCAAAACAAATTCACAATAGGAAAAAGTTTTTACGGAAATAGCAAAATGAAATCCCACAATGAGGACACAATAGCCCCCAAATCATTTAATACTCATGCCTTTTGAGCATAGAAGCAGTGGCAGTAGTAGTAACTTTTTATCACTAATTACTCAAGCAATCATCAGGAAGACCATCAACAAGAGCATCATCCTCATCATCCTCGCAGACATGGAGTCGTCCTGTACAAATGCAGGAGCCCTTCCGCCTCTACCGAGCTGTAGGCTGTCCGCAGTAGACGACGGCCGTCCTCACATGCACGCACGCACGAGGAGCAGACAGGAATTTAATAGTCTATTAACGTAAAAATCCCATCCTTCGTGTCCATTATATTTCCCTCCCCATCACCGCTTTCATCATCATCAAGTCTTTCTCCGCAGTAATGACTACACTTTACTCGGGAAATTTCATCTCCGGTCCCATTTCTCATACACTGCTACATATAATACCCCATTCAATTCGTAGTTTCCCAGCCCTCCTGGCACCATCATTCCCTACCTAAAAGCTGGCTCTGGCGACATACTTATATGCGTACATGTACACGCTCATATCCTGTACACATACGCAGAATCATCATCATCCGCTCTGGAGCTAAAAAAAGTCCGGTCTACGCCCCTCCGTCCGACCCCACGAGTCAGTCAGTCAGTCAGTACAGAGGACAGGCTGATGTCATCATCACCATCATCATGATGGGGATGAGCAAAAAGAGTCGTCGCATCCCTTAAATGTAGTAGTAGTAGCTATCCGCCGGTATAACTTCAGCATACCTCCCTATATCATATACGGTTTAGAAAATAAGCCCTACACCCTGGAATCCCTCCATCTTGTTCACGTAATTACATCCCATTTGCATCAGTCTCTTCACTACCCGGGCAAGTGGTTCTGTGTGCGGCTAACATATAGAACTAGATTGAGTGATAGAGAGCTGGACAGGTAGATGGGCAGATGAATAGATAAATAGATAGATGGGTGGGTGGATAGAATAGACAGGTGTTGATGAGAGAGTAGTCAATATTCACAACTACCGCTGTGTACACGAATAACTCACAATAATAGGCACATTTTTATGTAATTATACAAATATAGATACTTATGTACGTGCGTATACATATATGCATATACATAGTTTTTTCTTCGTACTCTCCAAAACTGTAGGGAAAGTATTTGAACAGAACATATATGTATATGCATATATATATATATATATATATGTATATGTATATGCATATATGTACTAACAAGGGGACATTCTCAGGTGTCCGCGGTGCACAGCACCGACACCCTATGCAGTGCAGAGCTTATCCATAAAGATGACCTCTTGCAAAGCAGTAGGTGCGGAAACTCAAGTTTGGCCCCACCAGAGGGTCACAAAGTTTTGGGTCGAATTGCGCCAAGGGCAAAATGCATTCGGCTCTACTGCTGTTGTATTTGGGAATTATCCAGTTTGAGAGTTAACAAAACCAATGTTTTTCATTTTCTGAAAATTTCACCGCCTTGAGGTAAAAAAAGTTTCGAAGCCAAATTTCGTCCCATGGCTCACCGTGTGTATTAATGGGGACTCCCTCGAAATGGAAAACTGGAAAATCCTTATGGGATTCAACATGGGATTTTTCAGTTTGCACGTATACCCCCCTTTGCAACTATTGACCTTAAACTTTGTGACCCTCCAGAAGGGTCAAATCTCAGTTTCCACACCTACCGCTTTCAGAGAGGTAATCGTTACGGATGAGCTGGGTGTTTCATAGGGTGTCGGTGCTGTGCGCCGCGGACACCTGAAAACGTCCCCTTGCAAAATATGTGGCCAGTATATACAGAAGATATGCACACGTCGAAACTGTTCACAGAGAGAAAGAGAGAGAGAGTGATGAGAGATAGAGAATGAGCATTATTACTAGCGTGAGAGAGGTGGGAAACAGGCAGTAGGAATTTTCTATATAGAGATTAGAGTCACACCCTTATTCCATAGCAGTCTTCAAAAATCATCCATTTATACAGGATATGTATGTGTATACCTAAGAATGCCCGTATTTACACATTTGTCATCAGAATGTATTCACGCACGCACGCACACACACATCATACACACATACACCACAGAGACAGAGGGAGGAGAGACCAGAGTATGTCGTCTAGTAACAGCTATTATACATTCGAGCTTCATACATTTGAGTATGTACATACACATACACATGTATATATAATTTCTCAATATATACATATACGGTCACTAACAGAGATAAAGACAGATAGAATGAGAAAAAGATAGAATGACAGATGAGAGAGAGATAGAGAGAGAGAGAGAAAGTAATGGAATCTCCTATTTTTCCTCTACAGATGTCTTCAAAAGATCAGAGGATAGAAACAGAGTTAGTATGTACAGTGTGGAGCAATGCTATGTTTTTGAAAAAAAATATGATGCATAAATATATATATGTATATAAATACAAATAAATACTGAATAATTATATATACACATATATAAACACTGAATACTTATATATGCATATAAATGCACTGTCGGGACGAATACAAGAAATGACCTCTCCTTGTTAGGACCAGGTAAGTAGATAGTTGACAGTTTGATTTACTGGCCGTTGGAGTTACCCACTGGCCCAAATTAACCACGTGGCCCAACGGTAAATACTGACAGTACAGTGACGCACATGTTAGGACCAGGCAGTGACGCTGTGACGTCACTTTTTTCACCTGTATTACAGCTTCATCTCGGCTATAATAAGAGTCGGCGTTCCAAGGACCAGCTCGTGCCAGAGCGTCTTTCAATCATATTAATTTAGGGACAAATTAATTAAATAACATCTCTTTTACTGAAAATCACTTGTCAATCTTTTTCAAAGTCAGACACAAAAAAAGAGGGCGCGACTGTCTCACATGACGTCATCAGATCGACTCTGCGTATCATACTACAGATTATCATTTTCTTCAATTTAGATGTGAAATGCGCCATCTCAATTAGAAAGAGAATGAAAAGTTTGATACAGATTGTTCATCAAGTTCATCACTCTGCTAACTCAATATTTTTAACAACCTGCCTCCTCACAGCGAGCTCCAATAACTTAGCGTGCGAAATAGTTCATCAAAACTACATACATGTATTCATACACCGTATGCATGAGCACAATAAATGCCCCAACTTTGAATCATGTGGCGCGCGCGCTAAAGTGATTGGAGCTCGTTCAGGCAGGTGCAAAGGGAACGTCAGGAATCTTGCCCGGTCTTAACAAGGAGCAGGAGCTCATGTCCAGTAGTCGTCCCGACATATGGTGTAAAACTATCAGGTCGGTCACAGGAGGAGACCGCAAGTGAAACAGAAAGTTGAGAGAAATCAGCATGGAGACTCTCTATTCCATTGTACAGCGCGGGAGAAAGAGAGTGAAAGTACATGAGGGAAAGTAAGACTTGCGTATCGGCGTTACAACAAGTTAGGGGAAGTTGTGAGTCTGGCACAACGAGTAACAGAGTATAGCATTCCATTCATGTACATATATATACATATATGTGTACATACACACAATTATATATGTATATATAAATATATATACATATTTGTATATATATATGTATATTGAAATTGTAGTTAATCGCCGCCAAGTCTCTGGGCTTGATTTATATATGTAAGTATTTGTACATATATGTATATGTATTTATTAAATATATATTCATGTATATTTGTCACTGACAAAAAATCTCACTAAAAAGTCCTGACCAGCTGCAACCTGGCCTGGCCAATGAGAATAGGGAGAGCAATACAGGAGAGTTATACAGAGAGAAATATAAGGGCTGGTTGGTGTCATAATGGAATCTGTGTATATATATATATATGCATATTTATCAGACTAAAAAGAGTGAGTGAGTGGGGGAGAGAGGGGGGAGGCGCGGTAGATTTGAATTTAGCGGTGTACAGAAGGTATACAGAAGGGTAAAAAGATATGGGAAGGCAGAGGAGGATCATCATCATGGCATAGATGAGGGCGTGAGAGAGAGAGAGAGAGAGAGAGAGAGAAAGATAGAGGGAAAAAAGTTGGAGGAAACATACTGTGGCCCCTTAAGCTCACAAAAACCCAATTGCATGTTTTTAGACGTTATAATAGAATTACACGCAATTAGAATCATGTACAGTACCCAAAAAATCAACTACTACTACTGGTAATGGACAACATTTATAAGTATAAATATATGCAATTTTATATATGTAAATGTATATACATATATTATATGTATATAAATTAGCCATCAACACTGTCCCAATAATTTACCACCAACACTAATAATAATAATAATAATGATAATAATAATGTCCCAAATCTGATGTCATATATATCGAGTTGTAGTATAGGAGCAAAAACGGAATATACGCATGTATGTAGATATATAGGGCACGTTAACTTTTTATAGCCATGTTCAACTGAGCACTATCGCATAGGGATAGATTTGTATAGATAGATAGATAGATAGATAGATATTTATATATATATATATATATTTATAGAAGATATAGATAAATAGAGAAAGTGAGAGAGAGAGATAGAGAGAGAGAGAGAGAGAGAGAGAGAGAGAGAGGATACATGAGATGGTCGTCAGTGCGCATTCACGAGTACATACACAGAGAGAGAGAATCCTTCCCTCATCATCATCATCATCATCATCGCTGCTGGTGTGCTCTTCTGGAGCCCGGAATTTTCTCTCATGCTCCATATAGCTATATATACATCCCGGACACTCCTAACGTATGTATATGCGCAGGGGACCACAACACTCGTCATCAACACGGTGGCCTCGCCCGCACACAGTGTCGCCGCCTCCCTCCGACTTTTTTCCCTGTACTTTCAACGGACGGGAAAAAGACGCCGGGGCGCAGTTGAGTGCTCCTACCACGCCTGAGACCATAATTTCAACCATTTACGACGGACTCAAATACTCTGCCTACTAGGGGAAAAATGTACTTGTATGCAATGTAATAGTATAATAGTAATAATAATAATCATCATCATTATAACAAAGGTCATTCAATAGACGCTGTTATTCTTAATGATTACAGTGGATAATGGCCAGAGGGATAGAGAGAGAGAGAGAGAGAGCCAAAGTGAAATCCATGCACTCATACACACACACACGCATCTCCACGTGTGTGTCCACATGTCATCCAGCAGTGGTGGCGGCAGCCTGAGTCAGTGGCACATTTACGTAGTTTTTAGTAGCACACATACGGTACGACACGTTACAAAAAATATGATACTACTACTGCGGGTGGCTGTAGCGGAAATCTCCGCCGCCCGTCCCATTTTTTCGGCGGCGGCGGCAGCGGCGGTTCTCTACCGTGTCTGGTGACGACGAATGTTGTGAGTCCCGTCGTAAACACAGCACAGGGTTTATTTTCTACCGCATCATCAAGGTTGAACTCATGGCACAAGAAGAACACTTTTCTATTCTTTTCAGACTGGGGAGGGTTCGGGGGGGAGAGATATATAGAGAGATGCAAGACACAGTTTTTTGTACATCATGCAGATGGTAATATGATTACATATATATGTATATATATAAAGGTATATATATATATATTCCGGTCCTAAAATCCATAGTGTAGGAGGGTTACGGGCTTTCCTGCATGTGTGCATATATATATATATATATATATATACCCCACAAACGAAGACATGAATCATGTACATATACGTGTATATACATACATATATATATATATGTATATGCAAATATATTTGGATGTTTATATGCCAATGCGGTCTTGCAGTTCAGCACGAGAATAGATTCAAATCCGTCCGTAGGATAACTCTCATGAATTTACAATCTCACTGAACTCACCACACAATCAATGACGACAAGCTTATACATATATGGAAATATAAATATATATATATGTATTTTTTATAAGTATCTATTGAACTCAGGCAACACCGGGAAGATTAAAAATATATCGCATACAATTATTATTATAATCTCTGAGATTTTCCTCACGGCAGAAACTATATGTACATATATATATTTGAATACATACATGCTTATGTATGTATATGTGTATGCAATTATTTATGGTCAATAATAATAATTGTTATTATTATTGCTGTTTCTTTTCTTTTGTCTTGGCTTTCTTTCTCTCATACGATAATAATGATAGCAATAATGAGATGAAATTTTTTTTTCGAGTAATTCCTTCAACGTCGGATTTAAATGTCTTGCTCGTGAGTGGTATATTTACATATGTATATATACGTATACATACATATATGCATATACATATATATGAATATACATATACATACATATGAATATACATATACATATACGTATATTTGCATATACATATACACATATATATATGTATACAGATAAATATATGAATGTAATACACATTTACTTATATGCACTGGATTGGCTCTACTGGATGTGCAAATGAGTTCCTTCTTTTTTTGTTGTTGTTTTGTTGATTTCCTTTGTCTGATTATTATTATTATTATGAGCAGTAATTATTATCCAAGTGATTTCATATGATGGTGAGGGGGCTCTCCTTATGTGTCGGAGGGATAGGAGCGCACACCCACCCACAGTCCAGATGCAGGTTGTATATATGAGTAATATACATACGTACACGCACATATTTCATGTATATGCACCTTCACACTATGATAACAAATATAGGGATGCACTATATGGAGGAGCCCAAAATCCCCGCACCGTCCCCTCCCACAAAATTACTATTTGTATGTCTAATTGCTCCCACTAGGAATGCGGTAGTATATTCATATATATACATATATATATATATATGTATATAGATGAGATTTTAGTAGTGATATACATATATATGCATATATATCTTGCACCTTGCCCGTAATCTTAACCCTATGCATATATGGAAGGCACACGTCGCTCTTAGTTTTTTTTTCTTCTGTCAAGACAACGAATGCAACTGGTTCACAGCAAAGAGTTCCTCTCCGCTCTGTTGTACCACCCCATGTTCATTTGAACCAGGTTCTTCTTCCTCCTCCGAAGTTTTTTTTATTTTGCTTGTTTCCTTTGCTAATTTTTTTTAAAGTCATCATCATCATCATCATCACAGAGCAATTCGAAGAAGACTGCTCTGCTGGGCCATCGTCCAAGAATGTCATGAGTGTAAAGTACTCACACACACAGAGACACACAAAAAATGATTCAACAACTATGTGTGTATTTGGTTGTTGCGAGGAGCAATGCAATATGGTAAGAATATCGTTGGAAAAATGAGGAAGCCCCAATGCTCCCAGCCATTCCATGCTTTACATGCAGTTGAGACGACGTTGAGGAAGCGAAAAAAGCCAGCGGCAGTATTGTGGGCAGAGGACGGGATGCTATGCAGCTCCTGCCACACGTAGGATCATCTTCATCATCATCATCATCATCATCATCATCCGCTCCACAATACCTTACAATTCACTTATTATTATTATTATCATTATTATTATTATTCTCACCATTTTATTCATAGCCAGACAGACAGAATGTGTGAGTGACTGTGAGAGTGAGTGAAGGAGAGGCGGAGAAAGAGGTAGATGGAGATAGGCAGAGGATGGACGGGAGGAAAGAGATAAGAGGGGAGTCTTTTGCCGTCTGGTCACAAATTAAACACAACTCTATACCAAAGAGGAAGGCTTTCCACGGATTTCTCGGGAGGACCATGTAGGTAGGAGCAAGAAGTACCATCATAGTGCAGTCGGGATTGCAAGCACTACATGCACGGAGATTCCAAGAGGTTTGGGCCAAGAAAAAAAAAGGACTGTGAGAGGGAGAGAGAAAGAAGAAAGAGACGGAGAAAAAAAATTTCCCTATTGACAAGTTGAACTCGAAGTGAAGACCAGCCAAAGACTGGATACAGGAGGAAAGCGTGGATGGATGAGCGAGAGAGAGAGAGGAAAGTGCCAACAGCATGCATCTGAAACTACTTCAGCTTGTCAAGCCCCGTCGTCAGAGATGAGAGCGAGAGAGAGAGAGCGGAGAAGAGTTAAGACATGATCGCCCCAAGCATGTCGCATGCACTATTATCAGAC
Source organism: Pseudobourletiella spinata (assembly GCA_009870155.1). NCBI lineage: Eukaryota > Metazoa > Arthropoda > Collembola > Symphypleona > Bourletiellidae > Pseudobourletiella > Pseudobourletiella spinata. The sequence goes on from WJFA01000549.1 coordinate 16,764, forward strand.
CAGCGAAGTTTCCTTCACGGCCGCCCCACCATCATCCACCACCACCACCGTCTCTTCCACTCCATCTGGCTGTATACAGCGAAAAGGAAATATCGTTTTAATTTTTTCCCCTTGGCAAACACACAAAAATATATGTATATATATATATTTATACATAAAATACATGCATTATATTATACATACATGCAATAAAAATTATGCATTAAATACATCACAAAATATATGCATGCGATTGTAAATACACAAATATTACCGGGCCTACTATTTTACACTCTGAGGATAATGGTTCAAAAGCTCGAGCTAATTACAAACCAATAGCGTGCATCATGCGTACGGTGTGTGTGTGTGTGTGTGTGTGTGTGTGTGTGCTTCTGATAGAATTCTGTTCCATGCCTGCTCATTGCTACTTGTACTAGAACTACTACTATTACTGCTACAACTAATACGACTACTACTTCTACAACTACTACTTCTACAACTACTACTTCTCCTACCACTACTATACTTCTAGTACTACTGTGCTACTAAAGCCATTACTTTTACTTGCTACAATAGCTACGACAGCAACTACTTCTAGTACAGTGGATCAAGCAAGCGTGACAGAGAGATTGCGCAGGCACAAATCCTTTACAGATCCACATATGTACTCGTGTGTATTTCGGGGAGGAAAGAGGAGGATAGAGGTCGGAGGATGAGCTACAGTGGTAGGAGCATGCTTTTGAAGCAGCAACCTACAGCTCCTCCGATGATGATGATACAATCTGAACAACAACCGCATGCATGCACTCTTGACTGAGTGTGTGTGTGTGTGTGTGTCTGTCGAGCAGTTGACTAGTTGTTGAATCATTTTCTGGCCTCCTTTTTTATTTAAATCTGTATTATTATTATGGACCTCGAAACTCTCTGACAATGAGAAGAGCTGGCCTAGAGAGTAGTACCCGTACGCGTACCAAGTATGCATACATAAATAGATAGATATATACATAGTGTGCCTCCGTAGTTCTGATCCAGACCTATGATGCCTATTTTTAAAAGTGTTCTTCTTCTTATTCTTATTCTTCCCTTCGCCTACGCGCATGATGATAATGATATTATAATTATAGTATAATAATGATAATTTTTATGCTCCATTTAAATCGTCGGCGCTCGGATTGTTATCCACCATTTCGTTCTAGGTATGCAACTTCTATAGTGAAACAAGAGAAATTTAACAATATCTACCTGAGTTTGTAATCTCGTCAGCCCCCGAATCCACAAAATCTGACCCGCACTACGGCGCTTATCTGAATCAGCGTCGTATCCGTCTTCACCCAGCGGTACACCGTCGGTGTACTCCTCAGGGTGGCCCCGACCCCATCTGAAAGAGGAGGAGGAGGAGGTTACGTAAACGTAGAAAAAAACTTTAGCTGTCGCATGGGCCCACAAAAACATATATTCGGCATGGCACAATAGTCGGAGACATTAAATATTATATAAATAAAGATAATAAATAAATCAAAAAATATATGTTTCAGTAAATATTATATAAATAAAATAAATTGTATCCATAGTATTATATAAAATGATTAATATAAAAATAAAAAAATAAATATTATATAAAATATTTATTATAAAAATAAACAAATAAATATTATATAAATATAAATAAAGGGGAATATTAGAATTCCCGCATTGAACTTACGACATAATCTTCGGAAGTTTGCGAGTTGGGACTGTCGTGACGACTTGACCCCACAGAAGCGTACCTATTCCAAACACCAAGCACCAGAGCCACTGTTCGAAACTCAGAGGTAATGTGAAAAATGCACGGTCTCCAAAATGCACAATTACAACCTGAAATAGAGTTAAAAAAGATTATTAATTAGATCCGAGATTTGAAGTTGGAGGAGCGGGATGGGGGGAAGGGGACGAATATGGGAGGATGGAAATCCACTGGGGAAGATTACACTCACTTGTGAAGCAAAAGTAGATACCCAAATGACGTAGAATATAGGATTGGTAAAAATTCCAGAGAAGACATTCCTCTGGCCATGGATTTTCCTCGCGTTGATTTCGTTGAACAAAGTCATCATGACAAAAGTGTTGAATATCATTGTCATGTGGACACTGGGCTCCCCGATCGTAGTTCCATCGTCAATGTCCATCATGATGTGCCCTGGAAAATGTCGGGGGAGCAAATAAGTCAGTTTCACAGCCGACAGCTCGCACGATCAACGGGCATAACTGAACTAGCTAGGGGAAATTGTATAGCGAGAGCCTCACCACAAAACAGAAGCACGAAAATCACGACAAGTTGATACACAGCCTGTCCTAAGATGTTCTTCATCATGGTACGAGAAATAAGGGGTTTCGTCCGACCATACGGCTTGCGCAACAAAAGATCTGGTGTCGGCATCTCAGTGGCTAAGGCAAGGGATGCCAGGGTATCCATAATCAGATTGACCCACAGCATTTGTACAGCCTGCAAACAATGTGAGAGCGATACACAATGATAAGTCGTCATCCTGTAGTAGCCTGACTAGTAGCTCTGTGAGGACGGCGTATACCTTAAGGGGACTGCTGCTCACGGCACAAGCACCAACGAAGGCCACAATCACAGCTACAACATTAACCGTCAGCTGAAACTGAAGGAACTTGGCAATACTGTCATAGACATTACGACCCCACAAGACAGCCTTAACGATGCTTGAGAAGTTGTCGTCCGTCAAAATAATGTCCGAGGCCTCTTTCGCCACGTCTGTTCCAGCAATTCCCTGGAGGCAAGAGAAAAATCAAATGATTTACAACAATCCAAGTCCTCCACCATTCAATTTATCAAAGGGTCCCCAAAGGAAACTTACCATAGCAAAGCCAACGTCTGCTTTCTTCAATGCCGGCCCGTCGTTCGTTCCGTCGCCGGTCACAGCTACAACTTCTCGATTTTCATTCACCTAATTTTTTTTGAGAGAGAAACGGGAGTGAGCCAGGGATTTCATTTCACATTGAAGTCTCTTTGGAAAGTTGTTGTTGTTGTTCCTTACCTTGGATTCAATAATGCCCTTCACGAGGATATATTTGTCCGTCGGGGATGATCGGGCAAGAACTCTCAGCTTCGGCCATATTTTGTCCAGCAAATGCTGCTGAACCTCCCCGTTCGCGTCCCGAATCCTCTGATTAAACTCCTTGCCCTCCAGGATGAGGAAATCATCACTTGGCTTGACGATGCCGCACTTTTGTGCAATTGAACGGGCAGTGTTAATGTTATCCCCGGTAACCATCCTCACGGTGATCCCAGCCCGTTGGCATTTACGAATGGCATCGGGTACCTACAGGAAGCACAGGCACACACACACACAAACGAAAGATGACGGTGATACTCCCAAATTATCCAAAGTATGTTTTTTTATCAACTTTTTTCTTCAACTCACTTCTTGACGGACTGGATCTTCAATACCGACCAGACAGATGCACGTTAAATTGCTCACAATCCCTTGCTCGTCATCCCACTCCGGTTCGGAATTTGACAAAACCTATGATCGATGACAAAAAAAAAAGAGGTTTCAAAAATTAGCAACGTATCCGACACCTTGGCACGACCACATAGCTCACATGCCCATAACAAAGAGGAATTTGTGTCAAACTCAAACTTACCTGATTTTCCTCCGCTTTGCCCGGGACAAAGTCTTTGTAGGCGATGGATATTGTTCGCAGCCCGTCACAAGCCATGGGCTCAATAACATCTGTAACAAGTCGATCCTGCATGTCCTTTGTGAACCTCTCTAGCTTCCCATCCTTACCGTAAATCCAGGCACACCTTGATCATATCAATCAAGCGTTATTTTATCAGTTATTATCAGGCTCAAAAAAATCCATGTATGTCCATTCAAGTCATCCCAATAGTAGTAGTAGTAGTAGTAGTAGTTGTAATAGTTCTCCAAGTGAGACTCATCCTCACACTCACTTTTTCATGATGATTTCCGAAGCGCCTTTGGTGAAGAGACGATATCCTCCACCCTCACGGGGAATCACTGTACTCATTGACTTGCGAACAGAATTAAAAGTATAAACTCGAGTGAAGGATTCCTCCGTTATATGATCGCGGACTTCCTGATAGTCCTTCCCTAAATCACGAACGAATCCCAGCAGTGCGCACTCTGTCTTATTACCGACTTGCTTCGGCAGTTCCCCTGCACTCTCCGGCGGCTGCAAGAGCATAAAATGGAATATTAATCTCGGAACCATTTCAAAAATGTGCGTGCGTGTGTGTGTGTGTGTTTTCGTGTGTAAAATGAGTAGAGGACTTACGACTATTCTAGAGGTGTAGGCGCAATTAACAGCTATAGCATGAACAAGAACATCGGCAACATGCGGAGGAAGATCGCTGTATTTTGGCAATTTCGCTGCTAGATGCCCGCAAACGTAAGACCTGACAACTGTCATCCTGTACACATGGGGGAGGAGGGGAAACCACATTATAAATTACACATATATATATATTTCACGTCAACTACATGACGATTTATGAGGCTCAACGGTGGTGCATGCAGACGGTGTGGCAGAGGACAAACCTGTTGGTAGTCAGTGTGCCCGTTTTATCTGAGCAAATGGCTGTAGCATTCCCCATTGTCTCACACGCATCCAGATGCCGCACAAGATTGTTGTCTTTCATCATTTTCTACAGGAATCATAATAATAATAATAATAATAGTAAAAACTTTCTTAACGGCCGCTCCACATACAACCACCACACATCTTCAACTCCCTCCTTCCGTGTGTCCAAAATGCTCTCCCATACCTTGACTGAGTAAGCTAATGATAATGTGACGGCCAACGGGAGACCCTCTGGTACGGCGACGACCAGCACGGTAATGCCCGTAATGATGAATGACACAAATGTTTGAGCGTCCTTAATATCAATCTTCTCCCCTTGTATCCCATACTTCTCCACGGAGAACCGCACAAACATAATGACCACGGTGATGACGGCAATGGCAGTACCTACAGAGATGACCCGTTATTTCATTATTATTTTTTTTGTACTCATAGAGCTCTGGCACACCCAAGGTCGTTGTGCGCCGTTGTGCACAGAGTCGGAGAGGAAATTTTAATTTAAACTGATTGATAATTTATATTACGAATTTAAATCGATTGATAATTTAAATTATTAATTTAAAATGATTGATAAAAAAATTAATGATTTAAATTGATTGATAATTTAAGTTACTTATTTAAATTGACTGATAAAAAAATTATGAATTTAAATTGATTGATAATTTAAGTTACTAAATTAAATTGATTGATAAAAAAAAATATGGATTTAAATTGATTGATAATTTAAATGACTAAATTTCAATTGATTGATAATTTGATTCAATTTAAACATAAATTTTGACTAAATTTAAAATATATCCCCGTACCAGCGTAACCAATTTGAATGGCAAGTTTAGTGAGCTTCGCCTGAAGCACGGATTTCTCATGGCCCTTGTCTTCTGGCTCCTTCTCAGGACTCTTGGCCTCCAGTGGGACTGGAGGAGGACGGCCGTCCCGAACGCCAGCATGACTGTTCGATATAACTTGCCGGCCTCCAGCATCCCCAGCCTCTAAGTCCCCAGGTTTCTTCCCTGCGGCCTTCTTCGCTCCTGCCCACCAAACAAAAATATGATAATAACAATATTCGTTCAGTATGGAAACATCACATCGGATCATCCGTCAATTTTATCAGTTAAATAGTAATGTCAGGACAACGAAATGATCTCCATACCCTTCTCCGCCTTCCTCTGCTCCTTGGACTTCTCACCCTCTTCGGCGGCGGCACCAAGGAGTGCAAAAATGATACCCGACTGGGAATTTATACCAACAGCGGTCACAACCATTCTCCCACTGCCTTCCATGACGTGTGTTCCTTAAGGCGGGGGCAGAGAAACCATAGTGATAATTAAAATCCATTCACTACGGACGGATCCGAAGTTCGGCTGGATCCTCCAACTCCAACATTTGACACGTGCCATGATATTGAGCGACTTACCGGACAGCACCATGGGATCCGTCGCCTCACTCTTCTTCACATGATCGGATTCACCAGTAAGTGAAGATTCATCTATTTTCAAATCGTTGCTTTGTAGCAATATTCCATCCGCAGGAAGTAAGTCACCATATTTTATCTGAAATTATTGGACCAAATTAAAATTCCATAGAGCATATCCCCCAAACAAACACCATTTACAGTGCTTCCCCGTCACATTTTCTTCCTTTTCCCTGGTCCCCAAACTTGTCAAAGCCGAAAGAAAGACGAAAATTTGCCCCGCCGGCCCTCCTCACCTGACAAATATCACCCACAACAATGTCTGCAACAGGAATTTGGCGGACTTCACCCTCACGGATAACAGAGAAGTTGTGCTCTCCCTCGATGCGGCTCTGCAAGCCTCTGAACTGACGCTCCTTCGTATAATCATTAAAAGCAGTGACCAGCACCACTACAATCACGGAGACGAAAATGGCTACACTGTCAATCCAGCCGTGCTCTTCGTCATCCTCCTCGTCATGGTGACCATGCTCCTGGGCACTGAACCTCGCCACGAGCCACAGGAGAAGGGACACAATGGCGGCGACCATGAGAATAATTAACGTTACATCCTGAACCGCTTCCCACATTAGCATCCAGAATGTTTTCGGAGGCTTCGGTGGGATCACATTGGCGCCGTACACCTGCCGCCGGAGATCAAGATCCACCTTTGAACCACTCACACCTGCAAGGAGGCAAGCCACACATATGCGCACACATTAAAATACATCCGCCATCATCCTTTCCAGCCGCATTTTCTTATCCTATATATAATAGAGAAGCTCCAGAAATCACCAATGATTACACACACACACACACACTGCTTGGCTGTACCATGGGAAATAAATTATCATAAATCATGGTTCGTCGCCAACGTTTCTCAAGGCCGTTTCCACCCTCCCACATTCCCACACTAAATGCTATAATGCTAACTAATGCTTAATGCCTAGCTAAATGCCGGCAATGAATTCCCAGCCTTTTACTACTGACTACACCAGTGTGTAGTGAAAGTTCCTCCCCCCCCCCACCGCCCGCTAAATCATCATTTCCGAATTGAAAAACTACTCCAATACTTTTTGAGCGATACACTTGAAAATCACGGACCAAGTGATTCCTGGGAAATGTACGGTAATAAGAACAAGGATTTTGTCCCTGCCCGACATGTATTATTAACCTCATGAGAGCACACACGTCAAGTGAGTTCCAACATATATAGTCATACATTTACGACGACAACAACAACGGAGCTCTGGACCCGCCACGAGGCATAAAAAAAACTCCTGGCACGCCATGTAAAATATTATTATGCAGGAGGGAGCCGCCGCCACCGCCGCCGCCACCGCCACAAGTGTTTCATGATAAAATCCTATATTAGACCAAATCATTCTTTTCTTCACTCGCCTCGCCACACAGCCCTTCTCGGAATTCCCATCAACGTTACAGACAATCCCAAGTATTTCCCCCCCCCACCACCACCGACTCACACAAAGAGAGAGTGAGTGAACCCGGATCCCCATCACCAGAATTTCCCACGCACGCAGAACAGTACCGTAGCATCCCAGAAGGAATGCCCATTTTGAATAGAAAACCGGAAAACTTTTAATGTCTTTTAAAAGTCCTGAAATAGTCCGGGGGGAGGATTGGAAAAATCTCGAAGTTGAGAACATTCAAAAAAAATGTAAAGACTCCATTCTTCCACTACTTCATGGCTACGGGTGAAAACTTTGAAAATTCAGAGCTGTGAGATTGATTATTTGCAGATAAAATATCTGGGAAAATCAAAACCAAGGTCATTCTCACCTCCTCCCCCAAAAAAAATTCAAAAAAAAAACAACTTTCGTTTCCGAGCATGCCATGCACATCACGGGAGACAATTGGTTTTTATTTTAAAAAAATCTTTTTAAAAAAATTAATTAACTTTTGAACAAAATTGACTATAATTTTCGAGAAATGATAATAACGAAGACAAAAAATCCCAAGATTCAACTCCTTTTGAACCCCCGCATACGTTAAATTACTGATTCTCCCCCTGGCAGCACAGCATTCATCCATGGACGGAAATTACATGAGGAAATCCCACAAGTTAACATACTAATAACTAGCAAAGCACATGGACATACTAATAAATTTGTAGAACTGAATGAGAAAGGCTTACCGTTAATTGGCGAGGAGTTCAATTTCTTGCATAATTCTGCGGTCCCGCCCATTGATTGAATTTTGTCTATAGCCTCCGACCCCCGAGCTTCCATCAGCTCCCGGAGATCCTTGAGGCTAATCCCAAATTGGGAGGGAAGGCTTTGGTCACCCATTTCCACTATTTTTTTGTGTGTGTAATCCCGATCAGATGTTCCAAAAAACAGAAAGACTCCCACGACTCAGCCGACTGGCCAAGACAAGTCGTTGGACTCAACAACGCTGTTCAAACCGATGATCCGCGTGTGCTTGTGTGTGTGTTCAGGCTGGCGACGACGAGAACTACAAAAGAAGCGGTAGCCGCAGTAGCTCTCCGAAGGCCTCAGATGGCCCTGAACTACTGTAAAAAATTAACGGAACAATAATGATCACACTCAGTAATACAATTATAACACCAGAGCACTTCCACCTCTTCCTCCTCCAAACTATTTGAAACTGTGTCACAAAAAAAACTAAACACAAAAAAAACTTCAATCCCGATCCGTAGCTTGACTCTAGACAGGATAGTTTTTACAGATGGAGTGAGTCTTCGTATTTTTGCACAGGATTATTCTATGCACACATATATGTATATATATATATATTATTAATATTATTATTTTATTATCACAGGAACGCCCTCAGAGATACGGGGAGCAAGAGGATGACATAATATTAATAATATAGCAATAATAATAAACAAATCAATTATAATTTCCCTCTGAATTTTCCCCCAGAAGGGATAGGACGGTCCGCTTTATTATTCCAGCTCTCACAGTCGGAGGACTTTTCCCAATTTTTTCCTAACCATCTTCCCGTCCACCAAACCTAACCTACAGTAAGTAAAATGATCACGGCACAGAGAATTAATTGAGGGAAACTACTACACACCCAGGGATCGAGCGAGAGAGAGAGAGAACGAGAGATTTATCGTAGAATTTAAACCAGTACACACACACACACACACACGCTCGCAGTATATGTGCAAAAAGATCCCCACAGCTCCTCACACACACACACACACACAACCACACACACACACACGGAGAGATAGTGCAGACTATACGGAGCAGCTCTTTGAGCACAGAGGAGTTCCTCTCCGCATCAGCGAGATCAGAAAAGATGATCCCTTATTCAAGACTCTAAATTTAGTGCAAGATATTTTGGGTATTGGATGAGCCGACCCGTACGTACCTTTCACTGAACATCGAGCGAAAATTAAAGACTGGTGAGGAACAAATGCTCCAACCGCCACTAGTACGACACACAACCGCACATTTTGATACGCAGCGAATCAAAGCCGAGCAGGATGAATCCTCCATTGTTTCTCACATTACCAACCGCACGTAGAACACACACACACACACCACGGGAAGAAACCAGTGCGAAGAGTAGTAGTGAGGCAACACAGGAACCAGCAGGGCCTTCAAATCCTTTTTCCCAACACACACATAGACACGCACACGCACACACACACACACACAAACTCACCCACACACACCCACACACACACACACACACTTATGCACTTTCCGAAAAATCACCAGCAGACAAGAAAACTCTCACATAATAATTTCCACTTGGTCACCGGGCGAGGGTGGGGAAATTATCGGAGCACAATAATCTGAGTAGTAATAATGACTCTACTAATAACAATAACGATATCAACGAGATGAAGATACGACGAAGAAGAAGGAGAAGAAGAAGAAGATGATGATGATGATGATGAACAACAATGGGTGGGGGTACTGTGGATGACTCCCAGGCGAGTCCGGGGACTTGCGACGGGGTGAGCACTACTGTATTGTGAACAACCCACGGGTTGAGGCGTCACTCCACCGACTGCTGTTCCAATCCCAACCCACGTACACACATTGTCACTTACAGCCCATTTCCAAAAGCCAAGTCGGGGGGCTTCAACTCGGAGGCTCACTGAGCCGCCAGGTCGTCCGTGCAAGATGCCAGGCTGACGGGCATTGTCACGGGCTCAAGAGATCTCTGGACACACAGCCGTCGTCGTCGTCGTCGTCTTCGTCTTCGTAATCAAGCACGGCACACACTGTGAATGCGTGTGTGTGTGTGTTTTCGTCCCGAGAAAGACTCCAGAGCTCCTCTCCTCACAATAATAATCACTGGTTGACCACCATGTACGGATTTCATCGATTCCACCCGTCCTTGTGTGGAAGGGAAAAGAACCATACTAAGGTTGACATCGTGCCAATTCCTCCCTCTGTACTTGAACATCGATCGGCGCATGAGATCCACTACACCTTGTAAAAGGGCAGGAACGTCGACGACGTCTACTCATGAATATCTACCGTGTTTGACTACAAGCGTTCGGGCGCTTTCCTCCTCTCTCGCTCTCTCTCTCTCTTCCTCGCCCGCCCGCCCGACCGCCCGCCCGCCCGCCCGCTCGCTCGCTCGCTCCCACCAAATATCAACGACCGGGAGAACAAATGACAAAATATGAACATATTACATACGGATCCCCCCCGCACACACACACACACACAAACACACACACACACACACACACTCACAATCACAACCCATGCATTTTCGTTCGCTCACCATAACTTTCTCCCCACATACACACTTTTCCCCAGATTTTGAATGCGTCCCCGCCGCTGTTACTCTCAGAATTTTTCGGGAACATTTCCACAGTGGGTACTTCTTGAAAGGACGGCGGCGGAAATTTCAACATGCCCCACCACAGCCCGCCCGCCCTCCGTGTTATGTGATCCACCCGAAAATCTTGCGTGCGAGCCGAAGCTCCGCAAGCAACATGCGTTGGACCGGCTCAATCAATCCTCCAGCAGTATAGTGGGGGAGAAAAAAGGCCAACGTCTCAGATCCATCCCCATATGCACTATACATGTATACATAGTAGCATAGAGTCCCAGCCCTGCCCTGAAAACTTATATACGTCAGTTCCACTGCTAGTTACCCTGGACCGGTAGTGGTGGAGCTCCCCGTGCCTCACACATATAACTACTATTACTACTACTACTACTACGCGTTCCAGTAGTGTAGTAGATTACTTTCAAAATCTGACCCTCTAACCCCGAAAATCATTTTAGCCACGAGCTCCACCCTCATCATAAAAAAACTGGTGAGAGAGAGAGAGAGAGAGAGAGAAAGACAGAGAGAAAGAGGGTGAAGAACGAGGACTTTAAAGTTCAAAGGTCATTCCTATATAATATGATGCATCCGTCAGTCATATGTAAGTTCTATCCCACTCATGTCCCGGTCCAGCACTACTCCCGAATTTCACCTCAGGCTGGGAACAACGGTCATATTTACCAGGGGTATGAGTAGAGTATACATATAGTGTACTGTATATACACACTGACGGACTGACTGACTGACTGAGCAGGGCGGAAACGGGAGAGAATATCCATGTCCTATTTATGAGTTGTGTAGTTAATTAGCGCGAAACCCACAGAAGCCTTTCTCCAGCCACGGAAAAGTGTCTCTTAACGAGAACGAGAGCATGGGCTGGGCTGCATACACGGCGTCCGATGTTTCACAACCGCACCTCATTTCCATTCTGTTACCACACACGCGCACACACACACACACACACACACACACATACACACACACGCAGCACACACACACACACACACACACACACACCGTCTGGAACAAATGAAATGTTGTGTTCCACCGGTCCGGCGGTGCAGAACTTTTGGGACATAATGCTCTCCCCTCATCCATTCCCCACCACCTACGCACCGTCACAAGACAATGGACAATCAAGGCTCGCTACATGTCCACTACAAATGGCCCCGAATGAGAGTTGAAAATCCCCATACTACTCTATGCGAATGGGATGATGATGATGATGATGATGACGATGGAAAGTGAGACAAAAAACCATTCTTCTCAATACCTCCTCATATCGCATATACCACAATAGTAACAACGGCTGAGGTTAGACAAGTAGGAGGAGACCGGTGCCTCTATTAATTAGCTGTGAGAGTTTGACACATGTTAAGGATCTCTATATACAAGTCTGACTCGTACTCTACAGTGTGACGGCGAGGACATGACCCAGCTCATGAGACACTGTACTGTTTCGTAGAAACCCTGACTCACACGGTAACGCTATAACAGGGGAAACTGTAGCGTACAACTTCCTGATGGACAGTGAGGTGAATTTCGGAGTTAAGTCTGTACAGTTGCCACTCTTCACCCGCACCTCCTCATCACAATGGCTCAGTGGAGCCCTAGATATAGATTAGATATAGTTCTATATCAAGTTCCGCCTGATTTCAAGAATAGGAGCTGGGATGAGAAACTAATTGGGAAATCTAATGTTGCTGTTGCACTTCTGCGGTCGTCGTCGTCGTCGTCGTCGTCGGAACGTCTTGGAAACCTTGGGCGGATGCCCTTGCTACATGTCATGAAATTGATATTTACTACTTCATCTTGACACACTCTCTATCTGAAAGATACGGAGAGAGAGAGAGAGAGAAAAAAAAATATATATAAAAATCATCTGCAGTCAATTTAAAAATATCCTCTTGTGAAACTCTAGAGTCACTACTACACACATTGCATATGATTACACTTTCCATTATTTCCCACGATTAAACAGCCCGTGTGCAAAATCGTTATCTCCACTGCGGTGTGGATTCGCGGAACGCACGTGTTGGCATCCCATTCACCACCACAACTCGGGAGTAACAACGGCCAACAACACGACGACAGTTCACAAAACTTCCTTCCTCCTCTAAAAACTGAGGGACAATGTGATTTTTCCGCTCACTTTGACCCATATGCATCCCTCTGTAATCTATTAGTGAATCCCGGCAGACAGTCCGGTGAGTCACCAGAATTTACCCTCACTCATCATCACCACCATCATCATCATCATTCCGACTTGGTCAGAACGAAGGGAACTTCCGCGAGTAGTGAGGCATATAGTACACTCTGGCGTCTTCTGCTCCTCCTACCAATATATTTTACTACCACAAACCCACTTCCTCCTCCAATCCAGTATTTTTTACGTCCATCCAACTTCTGCATCCCACTTTCCCAACTGTGAGTCTGGAGCAACCTCATTTTTCGCCACCTTCACTGGAGATAAATTTCCCAACAGCTCGAGAGCACACCTTGGAACATGTCTCATGCCCACAGTAATGACAACATGAACATTTCAAAAGTAAAAAAAAAAAAGAAGTATGGGTCACGGCACATTTGTACATCGTCAACACTCCTCCACTCATTAGTAGCTTTCATATTCCGTTATTAGGGAGGAGCGGTACATGGGAGAGTGATGGGGGCTTGGGCTAATAATGTTCGCACTTAATTCCATGTAGATCACTCCCCCGTCCCAAAAATGTACCGTCAATCCTCCACCCCCTGTCCTCTCATTACAAGGGTGGAGGAGGGAACCCGCGAAAAGTGTTGGAGCCGGGTCACGACGCCAGAGCGTCCCTTACATCCTACTATTACTACAATTCAATGTTCCCTGTCAGTGTAGGCCCTTCAATTAACCGCTTTATTCTTGGAGGACACCGTGCACACGCACTCTTTGCGGAACCGTCCTAGGTGGGGCTGTGAGGAGCTGGAACAGGGGGATTTACACGGTAAATATACAAGTTAAGTAAGATAATGTACCTGGCAGACAGGACGACCGGAACCAGTCCAAACCAACTTGAGATACTGTGGCATAATAACAATTAGTACAGGGATAATTCGCACGACCACACACACACTCTCAGAATATACACACACAACCCAACCCTTAGCACAGAGGATTGAATTTTCCCGCTGGGTCCCACCTCGTATGCACACTCTGTAGTGCTTCGGCTCCGACCAAGGCAAGAAGGACTTGGACGCAGAAAAGTGTTCACGTCGGTTCGCTCGAGTCACCGTGTACCGTGTGTAGTCGCATATATAGCTGCTCTCAGTCGTGTATTTCTCTCTGTGACTCTCTTGCATGTGTGTGTGTGTGTGTGTCTGTGTGTGTGTGTGTCTGTGTGTCAGTGTGTGTGTGTCTGTGTGTGTGTGTGTAAGCCCAGTGAGAGCAGAGTGAGCAGCAGGGTACCACACCGCTGTGGGGGATATTACTACAGGCGTGCTATCACTAACTATCTGTGATGCCATGACAGGATGGTCTAAGTTTAGAACATTTGTTTAACCTCTTCGCCATAACGTCGACCACATTTAACATCGCTTTCATGGTTTCAGCCCTGCAGTCCGCAGTGGAGCAAGCTGTAGTATAGAGGTTATAGTTGAGTCCCATCATCACTCCAGCTACTACTTACTACTATTACTACTACTACGACTACTACTACTACTGCTGCAGTCCATCGGAACAGTTTTTTTCCAACACAAGAAGAGAATAGGAGCTCCTCAGGCCTTTAACATACACGTATACATATGCATGCATGCGTAGGATTCCAACCGCAAAATGTCTCGAGTCGAGATGACAAGCTATATAGCAATGGGCCTAGTCTGAACAGGTCTCAAATTGGTTCAACCATCATCATCATATCATCATAATAATAATCCATGGTGTGGTGAATGAACCATCAGGTTTCTCACTACCCACACTCATTCATATACACTATTGCCAATCACACACACGCACACGGTGGAAGAGACATTATTGGCGGATTTCCCCTCCCCCGTAGGATCATTTTCCATCCAGGTCTAACTCCGTATTTTACCCGCTGTAACTTTAGAAACGGGAAGGATCACCGCAAAGTATGTGGCTGGGTTTGACATGGAAACTGGAAATATGTGGCTGGGTTTGACATGGAAACTGGAAATATGTGGCCAAAAATCTGATGGAATAATGCTGCTAGTAGGTGAGTGGTGAACATCTGCGGTGTGTGAGATATATGATTAACCACCGGGCACACCACTGCATGCATGCACACCACCCCCATCCTTGACTTGGATGGCTTTGTCCATATATTCAGAGCACTTTGAGCCTACCACCCATTGTTATGGTTTTCCCCGTTCCCTCCCTCCGCGTGTTGGATGAGCTGGAAGTTGTGCATACGTACGGGGCTTTTGCCTTTTTGATTTGCAGTTTATCCATTGCATTGTTATGCTGCAAGATGGAATGGGGACGGCTTGACTACAAATGGTAATGCAATGCTCTGGGTGGACGGACTAATTTGTTAAGATTTGGGCGTTGCTATTGAAGTGGATGGAAATCCTGCAAAGGGACTATGTAGCTGGATGAAGATGGTTGTGTGGTGTGGTGAAGGAAAAGTTGCTCACACTACTACTACTACTACTGCGGCTATCCCGAAGCAGTAAATATATAATTGATTGGTTGGGTAGGGCCCGTCGGACTGGTTGCGGAGGCTCACAGTCAGAGTATCATCGTAATCACCTTACCACAGACTCGAAAAAGTCAAAGAGAGCTACGAGCTAAGAGTGGGTAAAACCGAAGCAGGAAAGTTCTTCGATCCCACAGCCCACAGTCGTCATCATAACAATGTCTGTGTATTTATGCGTAAGTTTTCCTATTTATAATATTGCTTACCAGGAGGTGATCGTGTTTTTTTTATACTAGCGGGGTAGTGGGACTCTCCTTTGTCCAGAGTATTACAAGTTTTAACAGCGGTAATGTTTAAAATTAGAGCCAGTAGTGGCTTCACCAAACTTCATTTTGACAGGGGATGGGAATCCAGGGTAATGCACTTTTTTGTACACTAACCACCAGCAACACCACCAAAGTACATACAGTCGTCTTTTGCAAGTTTACTCCAGGCTAGTGGCGGCGGCGGTTTTTTCTCAATAATCCGCTGATGTCAATCCATTGTTGTGACTGTGAGAAAAGTCGGAGAGACGTGACGGTGCGGGCTATACACATGTGCAAACTGGATACAGTTAATTTGACCGATGGACTAACATTGGGTGGGCGGAAAGTGGTCGTAGTGGCGGCACGTTCCGCCCGTCCTCACCTACACAGCTATAGTATATGATGTCAGCACATATGGAGTGCCGTGCAACAATACTATTCCGCTTAACTAATATTGTCGGTCTTGCCGGCGATGATGTCGAGAGCAAGAATGGGAGCCTCAAGTTCAGAGATCATGCTCAACCTAATGTACATACATGTATGCTTAGGGAAATATGGGGAGCTATACATGCACGTAGTTTTTGTACTTTGTCCATGTGCTTCCACTCGGAAGGTAACCCACGTTATATGTATATATATATATATATGTGTATATGTATATGTATACATATAGGTTGTCGGTTCATGTGGACGTGTACGAGCAACAAGGAGAACTGTACTGTGTGCATGACTGCGGCAAGTAAATGTAGTATGCATTCAAACAATCCCATAATAATAACAACCAGCCTTCAAATTAGTGGGGGTACTAATGCTCTTATGTATACATTATGGGCCCTAAATATTGTGATGACGGCTAGGCGAAGGGCGAAAGCCGGACCAACCTACATGGTTTTACACATTCACGGTTCCTTTGCTTTACCTGAGTTATTATTATTATTATTATTACATATATGCTATTCGCCAACTTGCACAAGTGCAACAGAGACGCTGTGCTTCAGACGCCGGGTACGTCCACATCGTGTGAAGAATAGTCGCGGCGAGTCGCAACTTACTTTGACCCTCCTCATTCTTTTAAAACTACGAGTTTGCGGACTCACTCACTCACTCAGATTTTAAGCTATGTCCACATCTGGCTGTTTGTCTGTGTATCTGTGAGTGTCCGTGGATTTGTGTGGGTGTGTGTGTGTGTGTGTGTATGTAAACATACACGGTGATGCTCGCTTGACCCTTATCACTCACCGATATCACATCCGTCCATGGTCAGGAAGCAACAAGTAATACACAACAAGCTTCTCCAGCCGCGTCCACACATGCACACAGCCCAAGTGTGTGCGCACCCATGTCATAACAACAACAACAGTGATAGTGACTACTCACTGTTCTGACGCGCAGCGCAGGACGAGGGCACACACAGCGGCTTGATGTTTTCATTCCTGCTTGTAGGGAAACATGGTTAAGAAACGTGATGGTGATACAGGTGTGGCGGGTAGATAAAAGCCATATGATCATCTATACGTCCACCATGACCGCACAATCATGGCCTTGCGCCCGATGGGTGATATTTTTTGATTATTTTTCAAGAGTTGTTTATGATGGACAACTATAGCTGACTGAGCTGACTTCTGAGAGCGACGTCAGAGCTCCCTGTTCAATCACCTCCGCCGCCCCTCTTTGTACTCTGCTCGGTCAAAAGGAAAGCTCTATAAGGTCAAAGAGGGTGAGATCAGTAGTGTTGGATACATATATGTATATATATATATATGTATATGTATATATTTATATTTAAAAAATTTCAAGAGCCTCACTGACTCAGATGGTAGCACGAGCACTCCACTACCATTGAGCACCACCACTTGATCCTATCATTCACATGTACCCAGAAGTACAGTAGTGTCTGTGTGTGTATATATGTGTGTGTGTGTGTGTGTGTGTGTGTGTGTGTGTGTGTGTGTGTGTGTGTGTGTGTGTGTGTGTGTGTGTGT
>WJFA01000550.1:0-34508 GCA_009870155.1 Pseudobourletiella spinata
ATTTTAACGTATAAGAAGCTTGTACACATGTACATATATATACTGTAACGTACTAGTTGTGTGCGGGTAAGTGTGTATGTATGTTTGAGTATGTGTGTGTTGTAGGAGGCTCCAGGTGCTATATGGCGGATGAAGGGAGAAAAATGACTTGGTTCTCATACAATGTAAATGAAAGGATCCCGTCGGGAGTGTTCCCCGGAAAGTGTACAGTGTGTAAATTGAAGCCAGACGAGATATTGGTTTCCAGTAAAATGTGCATCCAACATCACACTCTTTATTTTCCGCCTGGTCGTCGTCGTCGTCATCACCATCATCCTCTGGTTTCCTCTATGAGAGTCCTAAGCTCTCCAGAGAGAGACAGAGAGAGAGAGAGAGAGAGAGAGAGAGGCGAGCACACGAGGGGGCAAAGGTGAAGGGAGAAGAATATGTTGTTTTCATGTAAAGTCATCACATTACGCCGTGTAATATTTCCACGTGAGAGGTGTCAGCAGCGAGGGAGTTGGGTTCACTCCAATTTTGGAAGTCAATTTTTTCCTCGCTTTCGCTCTCTCCCTCTGCCTTCCCATCCCATGCCTTGCCCGAGAAATTTTTAGACTTGGGAAATTGGGGGAGGTGGGTGCGGGTGAGGGTGTGGAGACGAGGACAGGGTGGGAGGTCTAACAAGGTCCCAGGGCCGCCTAGTCATCCCCTACCCCTGTGCTCACCCCATCGTAATATCCTTAATATTGATCGAGTAAGGTTGCACAGTATGTATATACATCTACTATAATAGTAATAATATTAATGATAATAATAATTTGATGAGACTCCCGCGTCATCCTCTGTGATAGAAATATGTATTCCTACAGTTCCAGAGGCTGAGGTCATTGCAGAGGTTTCGGATCAAGTAATTTTCTCTGTGCAGAGTTGAGCTAAATCATCATCATCATCATCATCATCATCATCCGGTGGAAAGGATAGAGAGTGAGCGTTCATATAATTGGCCGTCTTCAGTTTGTTCGTAATAGTATGGGGAGAAATCTAAGGAGGAAACCCGCATGTCGTTCCCACATCAAAGAATCAGAGTATTAAACTAAAGGGATTCCCCCGTGATTAGTCTTCAAAGGCTCCCTCTCGCTCTCTCTGTGTATCTGACTCCATAGTATATAGGCCTCCATTCATCCCTACCACGGCCCTGCCTAGCTGTCTGCCTTGAGTCATCTAGTCCTCCTATCCTGTTCATTGCACTTCTACTTCACCTTCAAAATCGTATTAGGCTCATCAATGTTTATTTGACTTGACGGAGGACGAGGGAGTAACCGCAGTGTTTACACGGGAACTAACTGCCATGGCTTATGCATTATGCTAAAACCCTCCCATCCAGAGTAAACATAAGTTTGAGCTACTCCTAGCATTATATAGTACCACACGGCGTCCTACTAATATGACTTGAGTCAGCCCTCTGTTCACTTG
Source organism: Pseudobourletiella spinata (assembly GCA_009870155.1). NCBI lineage: Eukaryota > Metazoa > Arthropoda > Collembola > Symphypleona > Bourletiellidae > Pseudobourletiella > Pseudobourletiella spinata. The sequence continues at coordinate 1,453 of WJFA01000550.1, forward strand.
CAAGTTTCCCATGCTCCGCTTCACACACAGACTCAGACAAACACACACACACACACACACACAAATACACTCACATGCATACGCATTCGATACTGCACACTCCACTGTGTTCCACTCTTCCTGTTACATTGCCGACGAGATGGAATTCGTAGTCTAAGCATTATGTTATTACGGAGGGGGGGGGAATCAGGTGCTGCCGAGTATATACTTTTCTCCCCATACTATTCCAGTTCCTGGCTGGATTTCCACTGGGATTCCCATCAAGGCATAAAATCTACCTTAACCATGGCCTTCTTATGGAACCAACTCGGGAGATTTTTCTCCTTATTTATTTATCTTTCTCCTTCCGGATTCTACTCGTCCTTCTCCTCCTCATCCTTCCCCCATGGTTGAGCTCTGTAGGTTCGTATCGGAAGGGCAAGTGAGACAGTGGGGAAGCGCTCCCGGGTCTTTACGAACAGAAGTGGCTGGGGTGGATGGTGGACGGAGAATGGGCTTGATTAGCAACGTCATGTTTCCTCCTCGCCTCCTCCCATTTCCCCCCTTCCCCTCCCACTCTCCGGCTCTTTGTGGAAGCCGAGCGGATTGGAATTGGGATTGGCAGCTGGTCTGTAGGATTGCAGTATTTATGCAGTGAAGTTGGAGGTCGCGGTTTTAATTCCTCAAACCCAACGGCGACGAGTCAGCCTATCGTCCGTATAAGTTTGGCCTTGTGCGTGGAAGTGAAGCTGGGCACTGCAGGTTAGCGTGACTCGGGTGTACACTGTGGAGTCTCGGCGGATGTCTAGATATAGGCTGGGGGAGTGCGGGAGGAGGATGGATTCGGCTGTAAAATAGCGTGTGAAAATCTGCAAACAGAGGCTCTGGTTTTGGAGGAGCGTGTGTGGCTGTGTGTGTGTGTGTGTGCGTGTGTGTGTGTTTGTGGACGAATGAGTGTGTTTGTTGGGAAGACGGGGGCAGTGCTCCCGATTTGGACGGCGGAATGGGCGCATATTGGGAAGGGGATTACAGGGACGAGCGGGCACGGGATAAAAGTAAGTTGGCAACTTCCCTTCACCCGCACTCTTTTCCACATACGCTTGTGCATTCCAAACTTTTCCACTTATTGACCGTTAGTGAGTAGTAAGGACTTAGGGTGGTGATGCCTCTGGATCGTCATCTTTTTTGGGTGGAAAAGCCAGTCGGCTATGGTCCTGCAATGAATCACTCTGGGATCCGATGATGAGTTGGACGTGAAGTGTGCCGCAGTCCTGGGGCTCCGGCGGGGTCGACGCCCGTCGTAGACAGACACATCCACTACCATCGTCATCTTCACACAAGGCTCAAGTTGAAGAGGGGGTGAAGGTTGATACAAAAGTAAACAACATTAGGGATGATGATGATTTGGCTGGGGCAAAGTTTGGTGGTGGGAATAATTTGAGTAGTATCTTGGCCATATGAGATACTCCTCTCCATATCAGAGTCTCTCCAGTGCGCGGATGGGTGGAGTGCCGCCGCCGCCGCCGCCGCCGTCTGATGTTGGCGGGGAAAAATATGGTCTATTGACCGGAGAATTGACCAGACTCTTTTTCTCCATCGAATTTCACTCTGCCACCTCATCCGACCGTGGAGGGTTCCGGGTGGAAAACATCTTAATTTTAAATGTAACTTTCTCCGCTGCTCTGTGTGCGTGGGTGTGTGTTTTTTGTGTATGCACGTGCGTGTGGGGCTGGTTGTGTACGGGCACGGTGGAGGCCGAGACGTGAGTGGGGAATGGCGGAGGGCTGACCATTCTGGCTCTCTGCGTAATATACGTGCATGTGCGTGTACCTAAGTGCTTTCGAGCTTGCTAAATCCTACTTTGAATTATTTAGTGAGAGTGAGGGGGCCGTACGTTTACGTTCGCGGAAGCCGGGGTGCACGACTGCATGTGTGTTGGGAGGGAGGCTTATGGCAATTGTGGGAGTATGCACTACGTGGCATGAAGTATAAGTGAACCGACCAGCACTACTTGCCACCCATGTCTGCTTCTCAGCTGAGTGCTACGGGCTCCACACATGCACATGGAGTCGGGAGCTGCAGAGGGAACATTTTTGGGTATTACTGCCCTGGACGTCTCCCATGTGTATACACGCTACAGACAATTATCGCAGTTGACCCCAAACACCACCATGATGATAATGTAATAAAACAAAGTGGATGTTCCTTCCTTCAGGTTCAGTGGACTTGTAAAATATGAGTGTGCGGGTCCTCATGTGTAAGGGTGTACAAGTGTGTATGTGTGTGTATTTGTGCGGCTAGTAGCTCGGGTCCGACGGCGTGTAAATTTAGCTATAGAGCTATGCTGCTTGGCCCAACGTTGTTGGATCAAATTGCAGCGAGACTGTTATTACTATTATTATTATTGCGTCCATCCATGCGCGGTGGTGCTTGTATTGAGAAGGGAGATAAATTACAATCAGCCAAAGGACTGGGCGACTATGACCTCATCAACCATTGGGTGAGTTATGAGGCTGGGTCATATTTTACCCATTAAATACAGAATGTCTTCATCTTCCCGTGTCCCTGTAATCCCCGGCCCTTCATCGTGGGCATGAACTCCCCATCTTCATCTCCTCTTTCAATAAGCGCCGTATAATTATGACCCAAGGTATATAGCGGACTGCCAGCGGGGGCAGGCTTCACTGTCATCGACAAGCCCTTTTAGTGTCGTGACAAACCCGTCCGCTCACTGTATGCTTTTCATCTCGGTACAGATACTGGTAGTGGTGTACCCATCATGTGTACTCGATCAACTAACAAAATTACTCGCAGACATCAATGTGCCGCGAGTAGTCTCACTCAGCGACGACGACGACTACGACTACGACGATGATGATAATAATAATAATAATAATAATGATAATGATAATGATCATCATCACGCTTGCGTCAAACGTATGATGTCAATAGGAAAGCTATTTTGCTCCACAATATTTTTAAGTTAGGAGGGATGGACGTTCGTCGTGAAGTTGGGGGTGGTGGTAGTAGTAGTAGCAGAAGAATAGCTTCTTCTCGTACAGATTAGAAATCAGATTTGTTCGAGATCATCCCACCGACCCGTGTCAAGCTACGTACGCAGGGTCTCTCACACAGACTTGCGCATCTTATAATAAACGTAATAATTTATCCACGGTGAAGGGAACTGTCAAAGTTAAGGCCAAGATTGAGTGGGAAAAAATCTATCATTAAAAAACAGGGATTCAATTTCTACAGCAGCGGAGAGAGTAAAAGAGAGGGAGAGAGAGAGAGTTAGGTGTGAGCTGTTGCGGAACGAAAGCAATTCATGATGATGCAAGAAGTCACTGGTTAGGGCTTGACGGGGGTAATATAGCTGTATTAAAATGAACCGACGCAGTCGTCGTCGTCGGCTGCCGCGTCCTCCTGCCTCCTTCCTTACGGTCTGTTCATCCCGTCGTCTTTTTGAATAAAAAAAGCTAAAAAGGTTCTTAACATTTACAAACAAGTTGGAAGCACATCCATGCACACTTAAACACATGTTGGAATCCTCCGAGTGCTCCCACGGCTGTAGCACACACACACACACACGAGCCTGCCAGAACAGTGGCGATACGTCTGTTTGACATGTGCTCTCATATTCGGGACAGGGATTTTCGGAGGGGTGCCTCAATGAGATGATAAGTATTTATTTTTTTCATTCTGAGGAAAAACGGAAACACGAAATCCTGTGTCAATTCCACCTCATTTTCTCACTTCCACCGACACACTCACCGTCGCACAAACTCGTCAGATGGTAGTACCGCCACAGATGTGTGAGCTTACAGCATTCTACTCGGTGATGGTTGCCTACCTCATGGTACGTGCATAAGGTCACAGGCTAACAAGTGGCCTGCCCCGACCTACCAATCTGTATCAGACTGCAAGGGTGACGGGAGCGCTAGTCTCTTCTCCTTCTCCCCATACTCATGATGAGGCTTCTGAATGGACTGCATTTGTAAATTAGGGAAGAATGGAAATAATGATATGAGAGGAGGGAAATTATGAAAATAACCAGAATATAGACAGAAAAATATGGCTCATAATTCAAGGATGAGTAGAGAGGTGAATGGGGAATTTAAACGTTTGATATATGACCAAGGACCACTGAACATTTTCTCTTTATGGAAAGGGAGGCCGGATTCACACAGTAGAGACGACACATGCACACAGTAGCAAACGCCGCACATACATGCATGCACAGTTATAATTTTCTTGTTGTCTCCCCGTAACTGAGCCAACGACTTTATGAGTGAGTGAGTGAGCGAGCGAGGGAGCGAGCGAGCGAGCGACTGAGTAATCAGAGACGCGGAGAAGATGAAATGAAAAATGGGGAAGGGAAGTGGAAGCTCAAAGTGGCGTCGAACGAGTAGTAACGAGTCATTTGGCTGAGAGAGATCATTCCACTCCCTATTTACATATGGTTTCACAGTACATGTGTTCAACTCTCCATCCAAACACACATGTACACACACACATATACATGTATACACAAACACTCACGTTCTCACATCTCCATCTTACTACCCTTTTTCCATGTCTCCGCCACTTAATGTTACCAAAAACTTACGATCTAGCAAGATTACTCCAGACTCCATAGACCTTGTGTGTGTGCGTGTGTATGCGTGTGTGAACGCGCGTTGGGAATGGAGTAGTAATATGATGTAGCTACAGAAACAGACCTTGTGTCTCTTCAAGAAGAAGAAGAAGACGACGAAGATGCTGAAGAAGTGACTGACTCTATTCATGGGAGATGTACTACAAGATGTAGTAGGTGTGTAGTGATGGCAATAATGTGTGGAATCCCTATCGGTTCGTCTTCCCACAGACACAGGCTGAGATACAAGCCCGCTCCGGTTCCAGCCTGCATGACTGAATGTGTGGCGGCGGATGCGAGCGGCGTGTACTCAAAACTTGGCCTCCGACAAATACATACATTTGTGTATACACATACGGGCAGCAGGCGCGGGAACACGGTTGGGAAACCCCTGTTCGGGACTCCCACGTACAAGCACACATGTGCCTGCATGCAACGGAGTTAACAGCCCCAAAACTCCGTACATCTTTGAGGGTGCGTGCGGTTACATGTGATATGCCACGACGTGGATGGGGTGGGTCGCCGTCAGTTATTTTTCTTGAGCAAGAACATTGTGTGTGTAGGACTGACTGACTGGGAAATTTATAATAACCCTCCTCATCCTGACCCTAGTGCAGCATCACATCTAATCCTCCACTCCTGAATCCCAAGGTGTATAGAGCCTGAGAAAGGCACCAGCGCTCCGTCTGGATATGTGCTCGTAGGTGCCATACAATATTCAATGGGCTTGGCCCTCAGGGAGAGAGGAGAAAGGAGTCTTGAGATGTGAAGAAGACGATGTCGGGGAGGCAGAACCCTTTCAAACTCCTCTCATCCCCATTGCATCCAAGTAAGTTTGAAGGTGTGGGAGCCGGCTGTAGCACCTTAAGGGAGGGGGAAGGGAATCATACTCCCAAGAAAATGTACAAGATGGCATGAGCAACATTGGAAAATGTGCCGCAAGTCCATACGGCTGAAACCGGCGGAGTGCCTTAGGAATGCAAACAGTACGCACCTGCCCATCACACGTAATCATATCGTGTCTCACAATCCTCCCATGCCTATGCTACAGAAGAAAAGCAGCACACGGAGGAATGGGGATCCGGCGGAACGGGAATTGGAGATGGAGGAAATGCTCGGAATTAATGTCATTTGTGAGAAGATACCTCACAGTGACTCTTTATCCTCCCCATTAGCCCAGCATGTACGGAGAGAGTTGATGCGGAGTGAATGAGGGGAAGTTGTCAATTTGTTCCAAAACTTCAATACAGACTGGTCCGGCAGGCTGATATGGCTAATGCTGCGCCCATGTGAGAGCCCTCATGATAATTCCCATGGACACATTAAATAGTGTCTCGCCTTGTGTACGCACCGCGAGGATGATGATGTGGCTCACTCCCCATCATCGGTCAGGTGGTATTAGTCGTGATAAAATAGTATGTATGTTCAGGCAAGGGGCTCGGAGCATTGATGGGGTTCGCAGTGTCCGACTTGAAAATATTTAGCACGGTAATTTATGAGACTTACTCATTATTTGTCTTTTCTCCGACGAACCTTGAGAATATAAATGAGTTGGCTTTTACTAATTAGCAGCTAATCGAACAATGGAGAATCCACAATGGGGACAGAGTGACAACCGCAAAAAAGTCCTTGTAGCTCTTGTCGTTGCTGGAAGCCTTCGTCTATGTGTGCGATTGTGTACACGTATGTGTGTGCCTACGACCGTGTAAGAGTGCGATTGTGTATACTTGGGAGTGAGTGAGTGAGTGAGTGTGTGTGAGTCTGTGTATCTTGCCCCTGCCGCCTTTGTCGCCACTGAGACAAGAGACTTGCTAATGGTCCTCAATAGTTTTTTTTTTTGTTTTCCCAACATCTTACGCTGCACGGCGGGTCCCTCTATGTGTTTTAGAACTCCAATCTGCAAATGAGATCTTTGTATAAGGTCAACACTGGGACTAAAAATATGTGCACTTGGGATCAAAGGCTTCAGGGATACCGAGAGTGAGATAGTGTCGGAGGGGACGATAAAAGGGGGAAAGAGAAAGAGTGCGAGACAGCCGCCAATGTACAATGATAACGTTTTAAATGACGCAAAGACAATTAAAGTAATTTGCACACTGTTTTTCTTACACCTTGGCACATAGTTGACCCAGGAGGAGTATAGTAGCAGCAGCAGCAGCAGCCTTCTCGGCTTTGTAACATGTCCCTCTCACCCTCCCTTGTTCTTACCGTTCTACTCGTATAGCACCTTCCCACCTTTGACGCGGAGTAGTCACCACCACACACACACACACACACATACACATACACATCATGTGACTGTTAAACTTTGAGTATGTGTATGTAGTTTTTTCAATTTAATTCCTCTTTGAGGTTATCCCATCGGTGGAATTTTGATGGGAGGCCTAATTAAAATCAATGTTTGTGAGAATTTTGTTACTCTTTGGGAGGACGCGGAGTGGAATGAACGGTCGGGAACAGTAGTAGTAAGTGAGTGAGTGAGTGAGTGAATGAGTCAGTCCATGCTGTTCCCCCACCATATAATTAGGGAACATTACACTTGAGCCCCGCACGCCTGTCTGCTCTTGTTCCTGTGTTCTTATTCCTCCCCTGTTGGCCATGTCCAAGATGTAAAGTGTATGAGTATGTGCTCGTGTGTTGCTCTGTGTACATGTGTGTCTGCAGAGTGACCGAATACGACCGAATGAAATTCAGTCGGATCATTTCCTATGACTCTGTGAGCAATCATATGAGTCATACATGGTGATGGGAATTAATATTATGCTCCCAGGAAAGAGAGAGAGAGAGAGAGATCTCAACTTGAATTTTTTCCATCACTCTGCGCGCTCTTGTCTTTTTTTTTCATTTTGACGCGGAAAGGCCCTGTGGAGGTGACCGGTGCGGTGGAGCGGAGATGCTAAGAAGCGCCTTGAGCGGACGACGAAGCTTCATTTCTCATACGTATACAGCAATAATAATAACAATAGTAATAATTTTGCATTAAATGTTCTCTCACACACAGACTGGCAGGCGTGGAGGGAGAGTCTTGTTCAAGTCATATAACGTACGCCGTCCCTGTATGCAGTTGTTGTTGTTGGTGTTGTTGTTGCCGTCGTCGTCGTTGAGGTAATAATAAGTAGCAGCGTCCGCCGAGTTCATGTTTTAGTGTGTGCATATGTGTGTGTGAGAGAGAGAGAGAGCGAAGCGGAGGAAGTAGTAAAAAGAATGCAGACGTTCCTGTATAACGCACATCCACAATCATATGTGAGAGTAGTTATGCACGGGATTACGTACACAAGCTTCACCTCGAGCCATTATTTGAGCTCTGCAAAAGTGTTGCTCCGCCGCATGCTATCATATTCATATGAGGAAATAACTAGTGTAATAATCTCATTGTTGGTGTTGTTATGCCAGTGTGTGCGTGCGTATGTGTATGTGTGTGTGTGTGTGTTTGTGTGGTATGCCCACAACACTCCCCCGTCCGTCTCCCCTTGCTTGTCTTGAACTTAGTGTCCATCAAGTTTAACCATCGTGGGTATCGACCTTGATTTATGTGGTGAATATTTATTTTTTATGATGCATATTTTCACTTTTAATTTATGACTGACATGCAAATTCCGTTGCAGTAAACCCAAAAAGACGGGCGGGATGGAGTGTGTGCAGGTATTATGACAAGTTGAGTCAAGGCTCGGGCTAGCACATGGCTCTCAAGTCCGGTATAACGTGGGATGTGGAGGGAGAGCGTGTGTGTATGTGTATGTTAGTGTCTGTGTGTGTGTGTGTGTGTGTGTGTATGTGTGTGCGCCTATGTGCCTGTGAATTTGAGAGCGTGCATGCTGTTAAATTTGGTTAGTTAGTCCATAATATGTCAGTGAGGGAATGACTGGGGTAATGCTATACGGGCTTATTATGTGCCCACAGGGACACACTAATGGCTATGCGGTTGTACTTGTAGACGGTGCGGTGGTGGTGGTGGTGGAAAGTAGGTGCAGGACCCATACCTCCAGTTTCATGAGGGCCAAGTGCATGGAGAGAGCCCATAAATATAAGCGGCTGGAGTTTGGCCGGCCTCTGTACATATGCGCATGTATGCACACAAGTGCGAGCCCTGATTTCCTGCAAATTTATTCGCGAACCCTCGCGCTCCTGACTCACAATGGAAGTTGATCCCTGGCCCTTGTTGAGCGAAACCCTCTAATTTATGCCACTTTGATTGCTAATAATACAGTAAGAGGCTCAATGAGAGGGAAATGAGCGGTGTGGCCAGGTCACCATGGATCCCTCATTAGGTCCAGATAACTTTCGTAACACGATACATGATTTATTTATGCTCCCTTAAACCGCAGCACTATATTCGCTCGTGATACACCACCTCTTCTTGTCCTATTTCCCTTTTTTTTTTGCCCATGGAACTACACAGTGCACAGTCCGGGCCCGAGGAGGAGAGTGTGACTAGTCTCACATGCGGACCAGTGTACTACCGACTCACTTCACGTGCTTCTGTAATATAATGTGGGTGCGTAGTAACGACCCCTTTTTTGTCAACGACTCGGCGTCGTGTTTTTAGGAACAGTTTAAATAATTATTCCTCTAGATTTCACATGATTCTAGATTTAGCAGATTAGCAATTTACTTTATAACCTTATTACCCAAGTTTTCAACTTGCTCAGGTGATTATCAGTTGGTTCAAGCCGGTGGAACTTCTGCTTTTTTCCCTGACGAATCCCTACAGCCCTGTTATCTCCTTCCAACAACTACCATTCCTCACATAGTTTTCCCTCTCCAATCTCCCAGGCGACGAGGGAAAATGGGTAGAAACCAGATTTATAGGAATTTAAGTTGAACTAGTCGTACGTTGAGGTGGTGGTGCTATGACGAACTCCTGCACAACTTCTCGTCTTTTATGCCTTTTTTCCCGCACTAAACTCCCAACTGTGCTCCTTGCTCCACATAGGAGAGAGGATGGTGGGTGGTATATAGGGTCTCAACAACTACTCAGGTGGCACTGTATACGTGGAAAATGCTATTGCCGATGAGTCCACTGGTCTTGCTACTACTGTGCACTATAAGGGGTACAGACGTGCATACTGGAGACGTTCAAGAACGACCGGGACGGCAAAGGTCTTCAGGGTTCGAATGGAAACACATTGTGAGTAATGATAGCCACATATAGGGAACTGTTCAAGTATAAGATCCAATATGCAATTTCTCGTCTTTCTCGCAGTTCCAGCGTCTCCATATAACTTGCACTACTAGTAGCTGGAGTCCATGGCTTTGCGTGTGCGTGCGTGCGTCTCTGGATTTGTGTGTCTGTGTGTCGGGTTCATGAGTGTGAGAGCGTATGTGCGAGTTGTTCATTACAAGATTACAAGAGGGTGGAGAGCAAGTAGTCACTTATCGCTGGGGTGATAATAATATTATTATGACTCAACTCATTCAGACTACTCCACATGGTTACGTGTCAGAATAATATGCGGGGAATTTCGTTGAAAAGGAACCCAAGACGACGGCGGGCTATTACGTGGGTATTTGCTGTGGTGTGCGTGTGTGCGTACACATATACGGCCTGGGAGTAGCTCTGTATATGCTAGCATATATAGTCGTTGGCGGTAGCGTATGGTGGTACATGCAAAGATTACATAGGAAGGAGCAGGAAGGCAAGATTTTTTTCCCCTCTTCGTTTTCATTTTTCACAGATGGATGAATAATTCCGGAAAGTTGTGTTGTTGGAGACTGACGTAATGTTTCCGTACATGTTCTCTGTCTGTACGACATGGTTCTGCTCACTTGATTGTTCGCTTCAAGTGGATTCTTTTCCATAAACATTGTGTGTGTGTCTGTGTGTACACAGTTGAGAGTAGTAATAATAATAATAATGTTCAGTTGGAGTAGCGCGGCATAGCGAAGAGTAGTATGGTGGTGGGGCGACGAAGGGAAACAAACTCTCTCCGGATAAAGTTGGGGCTTTTGTAGAAAATTCAAGTAGCCCAAGGCGGAATTTGTCTTCTACTTCTTCGTCTTGTTCCCCTCCGTCCGACAACTCCCTGCATGTCTCCGTAGCAGCTTCACATATTTCACATTCACTGCGGATTAAAAAGGACGGAAGGGACGTGGAAAAAAAATACGAGGAGCAACAACACTATACAGAGCTATTTCTTACAGAAGGAGATGTGATGTGTGTGTGTGTGTGTGTGTGTGTGTGAGTAAAAGAATGCGTTTTGTATGCACCCAGTTCGGAATCCCGGGATGAGGCATCTATCTGTGCCTATATAATACCTTTGTAAAGGACCGAGGAGGACCGACTGACTTGGGAAAAAGGTGACCGGAGGAATACCTTTGCAGATGATGATTATATGATTATTATGTAGTTAAAGGGTCCCCCGGTGAAGGAAACAATGGAGAGAAGGAGTCTCTCCGTAGCCTCTGTGGGATAGCTGAGAAGTGGGGCCTCAGTGGGTTTCATGACTTATGTATATGCATGTGCTCTACTTCAGATCCCTTAACGAGAGAAAAATACGCGGAGTGTATCAATCCATTGTGTGTGCAGTTCATAAAATACAGACATAGGGTTTGTTCGGCTCTGAGGTAGTAGGCGAGCGAGCTGAAAGGTTGACTTCCAGGATCCGAGTCGGTTCCATATTCCATGTTTCCAATGGTCCATTCTTGAAGGAGTATGGTTCCGCAGAGTCGTAGTCGTAGCAGCATTATTATTATTATTATTATTGGGGTGGATGGACGGTGAGAGAGAGAGAGAGAGAGAGAGAGATAGGTACTCGAGGGGCCCGTGTGTGCACTTATACGGACATCAGTCCAAATGCAACGTAACAAGCAATGGCAAAAGCAATAATCATAATAATAGCTTAGGTGCTACAAGGGACGGGGAGAGGTGTATGAGTTGTTTTTATGTTCAATGAGTATATATCTGTTGTTGGTGAAGTTTGTGGTGGAGCTGGTGGGGGATTTAGTTAAAAGGCCACTACGACGGGCATGTACATATGCAAGGATGCACGGAGGAGAAATAAATAAGGGACGTGGATGCGCACAGGGCTATGGGCCCGATATTGATAACAAGGAGAAACATACGCACGCATATATATATATATATATATATACAAATGTGCTGGTATGTGAGCGGACCGAGAACTTGTCTGCTAAGGATCGGGAGAGAAGGTGGCTCGGAGGTATACACAATTTTAAAATGCCTTACTCAATGGCTACATACTGACAGAATGTTCTCAGGATCGTAAGTACATGGGGGTAGTGTAGTACATTTAGCGAATATGTTGGGCCATGCTCTGGTGTCTTGTATCTTCTTGTCCGAGTGTCGGTATGCTCACCGTCATAACATGCAGCCTTGTAGCTCACTATGTTCTTTTCTCTATCGTCTCGTCCATCCGTCCGCTCCTTAATGTGGACGGAGAAGTGCAAGAAGCTAAAAAGGTTTTTCATTTCCAATCGTCGTCCCTTTGAGTGCGTGTAAGCTGTGTGGTAAGTGCGTTTCTTACGGTGACTACTCCGTCTGGCAGCGGCGTAAGAGGTATATAGTAGACCCGGCTGTGCATCCCTCACGGTGAACAACTGCAGTAGGTACCCCCACTTGCATACACACAGGGTCGGTTGCTTACTCACTATATACACTCGCTGCTGCTGTTGCTGCTCTCGCTTCAATATCTTGGGTCTTGGTCATTATGACTGGAGGCTGTGGAGGGGGGTCTTTCACACAAGGAGCTAACATCTCCAAGAAATAAGGCTTGGGGCAACAAACACAACTTGATCTCCCTTCCTCTCGCATATTGTTAGTCAGTTTGAGGGCTTCTCTCCGCCTGGTCACATCAACGACGTTAGTGTGTATTCCACGTTCTCGTCCACGCTTTGGCTTGCTTGACAAGTGCCAGCAGTGTTAAACTTTAACAACATTGAGGAATTTTCAACTTCCACTACGTCAGGGCAAGTGAGAAGGACAGAAAGAGAGAGAGAGAGAGACGGAGAGGATTTCAAAGGGATTTGAAACCATTATCGGTCAACGATTCCTCTCTGCACAATTTTGTCATTAAACGTAACCTGCCAATCTGAACGGAGGACAAAGGCAGTGTCTTATGATCCGCTGCAATAATTATTAGCGGATCAAATTTATTCCATTTACTATCTCAAACGCAAGAAAAGTGTTGTTGTGATCAAGCAAGACTGAGAGACCTTACGCAAAGTGTTACGGATCAATTGACATTATCGTGCGGCATGGACTTGTTCACACGGTGACCACAGTGCCGGCATTGACATCTCGAATTTCATATCCTTTTTTTAATTTCCTGCAACACCATCAAAAACTGTTCAAGTTACACTTCTCTCAAGTGCTCAGGGAAATAATGAGACGGTGAAGCTTGTGATATCTCCACTCCGGTATCGCCTTGCCGCAGCTCACAGACGAGGCATTTTCAAACTGTTCTCATTCTTAATCCCATGGTAAAGGACCTCAAATATTAGAGTTCTCCAACCTGAAAGAACGAGAGAGAGAGAGAGAGAGAGAGAGACAGACATTAGCCTGGAAGGATACCAAATTAAGTTTCATATACTTCAGAGTGAAGGCTTGGAATTGGTGTTACGAGGGGAGGAAAAGGAAAATTTGTGGTTACCGTGCACGTTGCCTTCTCCCTTACTCTTAATGTGGTCAGCCTCAGCCAATCTTTCCGAATTAAACTGGAGGAGCGGACAATAAAACGGAGTTTTTGCTCCACATAATTCCATCGATTCTCCTGTGGAAAGGAAGTTGAAGGAGAAAGAAAAAGGAGGAAAAAGGGGGAGGACAGAGAGATGTGGAATGATGCACACAGCCGTGCCACGGACTGAGATAATTTCGAAATATTGCACAAACTCAAGTCAGTGATTCACAATTTCCTTCGTGACATTCCGCCCCTCGAGTGTGTCAATGTGTCTCCATGGTGGGACTTTGGTCTTGGTGAAGGGAATCCAGTAGTGGTGTGGTAGTCGCCGTACAGTGCGAATGACGGAGCGGAGTGAAGACTCTGAGCAACAAGTTTTTGCCCGTGATACAGGCTTCCCTCATATAAAGGACATACATACATACACGCTCCGCAGATCCTCCACCTTGTCTTTTCGGAGATCGAATCGATTCGACGAGAGATGCCCTCCACGTTGTCCTTATACTCCGGAGATGACAGGATGTGCTAGCTTGTCCGCATAGTTCGTATATGCTACACACACACACACAACCTCCCCTCCGCCGCCTCTTATTGCATCTTCACGTTGTTGGAGTCAATAGGAGCAATCGAGTCAACTGAATAGTTTCATCTCCTCACGTTGTCGTGATTCCCCCCGCTAATCCTCTTGCCCAGGATGAGAGCACATGGTAGGGTGATCTGTCATGTTCGTCCAACTGAAACCAACATATCATCTGTGGATAACTTTTCTCGAGGAAACCACTCGGCCATCCTATTATCCTAATAGCTCGCCTCAGTCACCGTAACGGAACAACCAACGACGTGGATCCACAAAACTCCAGTGCCTATATATCTCATCATTTTCATATGAATTCCTTCATTTATCTACAATAATCCATTTCCCGTTAAAGGAGCAAGAATTACTACGTTTTCCCCGCCCGACTCCCACCACTTACCTCATACCGGATTCCACTCAGCCATCCCCAGGCCTTTCTTCTCTCCGCCGTAATTCATTACCGGAGATTCCGTCCATCTCCCCGGCTCAACATTCCCATGGGACTGTCCTTTATTCGGCATCAAAAGAATTGCTGCTCCCTCTGAAATTCTGCTAATTACATACTGCGGCCAGGAACTCAGCTGTACAAAACCTACCATCACCAACTACAGGATCCGGAGAGTCCGCAGCGGAAAAAACCAAAGCAGTTTTCCCTCTGGATAAAATTAATTCACTCCCGCACCAGCAGTTGTTGTGTGCGTGCACGCAGTACGCGGGCGAAAACGGAATTACTCCGACGGTGCATGTGTGTGTACGTATGTGTTTTGTTCCGCGAGCCTCTGTGAGTGAGTGACTGAGAGGGGTTGGTCGGAAGGGAATTCAATTTTACCGCACGTTCCCCCACTCCTCTCCGCATTGGCCATTTAAGCCTGGAACACCCGCGAAAGGAGAATCCGCTGTGATCGCACACATAACACGTCGGGCCGTTAATGGTCGGTGGAAAACGTCCATCGGATTTCGAAAAAGACTTATTTTTGAAGTTCAAGTGAAATAAAGGATACACAGTTAAATGAAGCAATAGCCTGTAATTCCAGTTGATTGACTTCAACGGTATTTTCCCCCTCATTCCGATTCTCTGTGGGGAAATTGCGGAGCACGGGTGACAGACTAGAAAGGAATTTGTGTCGTCCTTTTGTTTTTCCGTCCATCTTTTTGGTCAAGTTCTCCGTGTCAAATGACAAATGAGGATTTGCCTTGTTCCTGTAACCCTTACCATCGTCTTCTCCATTGGAAGATGATGAGTTGCTCCTACTAGCCGTCAAGTCCCCAACGTAATGTACTTATAGGGAATCAGTGTGTCAAAAAGTCATCTCCGATTCTGTGTCGCCGCTCAGTGCGTACTCTCAACGTGTACTCTCATTTCATTTATACATGAGTCCATGTCTACGTGTATATGTTCCCACTCACAACAGCCTTCACAACTGACTGGACCGCGTTAGAAGAGTTGGGGAGACGAGAGAAAAAGATTTGTTAAGTGAGGCAGAATGAGGGAGGAGTGAGCCCAGAAGCTCTAACAGAGGACTTAACGGCACGGGCACGAAAAACTTTGGTGGCCTGAAGAGAGCGAAGTTTTTCGAGTGTCCGTCCATGTGGATGTCAAAACTTGGTTCCAACTCAGAGGCAGAAAGAGAGAGAGAGAGAGAGAATCTCAGATTTGTCTGAGTCCCTATCTATCTTTTTCTGAGTAAATAATAAGAAAAAAAACATTNAGAGAGAGAGAGAGAGAGAGAGAATCTCAGATTTGTCTGAGTCCCTATCTATCTTTTTCTGAGTAAATAATAAAAAAAACATTGTCACGTCGAAAAGTCATTTGAAATTATCCTGTGCCTGTGTATATGTGTTGTTTGCGTGCGGGGAGGAAGAGCATACATAATATTTGTCGTTACGCCCGTCACGAAATGAACGTATAAGAGAGGAACAAGTAATATTAGTGAACAGTAGTGGTATTCTCCACTCGTTAAACTCACAAGGGAGAATTCAGTGGTGTTTAGATACAATTCGATACACGTAGACGCACTACGCGGGCTATACGCTCGCATCCTCTATTTATTTGTTTATTTATGAGTTTTTACACCCACACAAAGTAAGGGAGGTACAGAGGGTGAGACTACGGCGTTCAATCCAACATAATATCGTCCCGGATCACATATTTGTCAGTGTATATCTAAGTGTGTCTCCATAAATCAGCTTCTCCTGTGCATAGTACATAAAAATTTGTTCTTGTTTTTTTTGCTTCTGTCGTCGTTGTCTAAATCAAAAAGTGAGAAAGAGCAACAAGTGAATTCTTCGACATAGCTACAGCGGGAGATTACAAAAAAAAGTCATCAAAGCCTAACGTATACATATATACATATATATTATTATATATTGAGACAGCGGTGCTGGAGAAGAATCAGGCAAGGTGATGTGTTACCTGATATGAAGCCTCAGTGTGAGTGTGGTTTCTTTTCGTCGTGGCCACGACTCCAGCTCTCGGAAGGTGTTAATGAAACTGGAGGAAATTATAGGCAGGAAGTATGAGCTCCAAATGCTCAGCGGGTGCTGCAGTCAACACCTTCAAGTTGGTGTCATTCATCCTCCTCACGTTGATATTGTGTTCCTTGTGTTGCAGTAGCAAAGTCTACAACGTTCATTGGAATACCTCTAACCCCATGTAAGTGTCTTCCGACCAAATAATGTGTAAATACATTCTTCTATCTCTTCTTGCCCAACTGTACACACACCTTGGGCCCACCTTCTTTGCATCATAGCTGTCATGGTAATGAGTACATTGGTGGTACTCTCCACTCGGACGGTCATGTATAGTATAGTGTCACTTGACCGCGAGAACAATCCCACCGTTCAGTTTACTTCTTATTGGGCAATAGCCCATAATACCTATCGAACATGGGATTAGTGTAATATTTACGGCACCAGGGCCTAGCTGGTGCCACTGGTCTCCATATTCCGTCATGAGCATTGTACTCCTTACTATGGGTTTTATTATTGTTGCGGTCAGAGGCTTTTACATTATTTTTTTGGTCTCACTGTGTGTGAGTGACGACGACAGAGTCAGTGGTCAGAACCCGCATAGGAGCCATAACGGATATAATTATCATTGCGTCTCGATAGTGCGTGCGGACGGAACAGGGGCCCCTTGTGTTCCCTTTGTGAGATGAAATGTGTGTGGGATATGGAACGATTAGATAAGTTGTGTGTTCCTCCGACCGGCCGACACAAGATACTCGATCCTCCTATGCCTTGGTAACGTAGGGGGTAAGCGAAACTGCTTTATCATATATAAGTTGTCATGATTTCCCATTTTACCACCGTTATTGACTTGAGACAAGGAGACTCTTGTGTGTGTGAGAATTGCGAGGACAATGGGATTGTTCAATAAATCGTCGCGCCGGCGGCCGCTCCACCGGAATGCGTGCTCCATACCAGAAGCTTCGGCTTCACTCAAGTACTCAAAAACTCTTACTTACTGTACTCTCATTACTCTTATAATACTACACTATACTATTTGGGCTGATCCGGATATATATATGGGGTCTTAATAGACTCAAACATACTTATACATCGTGGCCGTTCGTGTGTGGTTTGACGACTGAACTATTACCACTACTACTGTCGTCTGCCTGCATGACCGCCGGAACTAGCATGGTGCTCCACCGAGAGCCGTCTGTTTTGAAATAATACCATACATTTGGACGGACTTTTCATTTCATCCCCATCAGTTCATTATTATTAAGTTTGGAAGACGACGAGGTTTTTCGGGAGGGCGGAGGAGGAGGAGAAGAACACACGAAACGTTTCGTGGTCACTGGGACGGCATCGTAGTGTGTTGGTGTGTGTGTGTGTGCATACGTGTGCAATGTGCAGAGGTTGACGGAGTCAGTAGTACACTATAGAGTGATGGAAGGGAAAAAAAGGAGAAGCCATTTACTTTTGTAAAAGTCCAAGTTGACTCTCACAGTGTGTACTTAGCCACTTATCGTTACGAACTTTATGGTTTTGTGGCATTGGTAGTCCTAATGGTTCCTGGTGGTCGTCGTTGTATTAGTAGTAGCCCGGGGTTTATGGCTCCAAAACGGCTTACTTAACGTTAACTTTACCACATCTCTCTCCCTCTCACTCACACATACTGACTGACTGAAAAGCCTCCGCTGTGAGTCCTCCTCTGACTCCTTCCCTTTTTCAGGTTGATTCCTCAAAAATACTCCCCACCCCGCCACTCCTCTTGCCTGTCTGTATATATACATATATATATACATGTACATATATATATATATATATATATTCGTGTGATGCGAAGGGGGGAAGGAACTCCCAAGTGCTCTGCTGCTGACCAGAGTGGCTCAACGGTATGCTCTTAATAGATCAGTTTCAATCAGGGCAAATGTCTTACCTATACAGTGGGGAAAACACCTTTTATCCCACATTTTCCCAAGGTCTACCACGGCCCTTCGCGCCCCAAAATCTACGGAGCTTAGGCACACATTCACATATACACTTACCCATATGTACGCTCATACCGTCACAGTCACCCTCACTCAGACTTATGAAGGTGGAGGAGCCGCACTAATGCGTCCTGGTGGACAAACATTTTTCCAAACTTTACCTCCTTTTGTCACGTCGTTCAGGTCCTGGAGTGAGTCCCTCTCGGAAATTATGTCCCTGTCTCATCCGTCCTGTCTGTCTGTCTCCATACTTGAGAGTGTCGCTCCTGTCCATCAAGCTATAAGAAGATAGTGTGGGGGTGGTCGGACTGACTGTGCGACTGCTGGAGGAGGATTATTATTGCTATTATTATTATTATTATTATAGAGGAATTTATATGGTGAGAAATTGGAGGGTACCGTCGGTGGAGGTCAATTCCTAACGGCATCCACACAAGTACAACTTTTACACCATTATTAGTATTATTGTTTTTGTTTTTTTTTGTTATGGTGATGAGAGGTGAAGGAGATACTCAAGTATTACTCAAGATGATGATGAAGAGTGGGTTTTTGTCGCTGCTGTTATTATTGTTGTTGTTGTTGTTGCTGTCTTTGCCGTCGTTGTTGTTGGCGTTTGAAGCCGTTGCCCACACAGACATGGATTACATTCCGTGTAGTCGACGACGACGGCGATTGCGGCAGGCAGGGCTCGTGGTGGGGCTGCTGACGAGTATGACGGTATGACGGTGATGGTGTGGTGTGTGTCTCAGCGAGTAATTGATGTAGGCGAGGTTGGAATGAATAACTCAAATAATTGTTCGCCCTCTACAGTATGAGGTAACTAGGCTCATAATGCCTGAGCTGATAATGAGAACTAAGGAGAGGGATGATTAGAATTAGAATAATTGGCTCTAAGTGAAGCCAGTGTACACGTCCATATGTGTGTGTCTGTATTATTGTATTCTGTCCGTATGTATTTTCTCTGGCGGCCCGGAGAAGTCATTTTCCTGAGACGCATAGACACATAAGGTCCGCTTTTCGCCTCCTTCTACTACAACCACCACGGACCACACCACCTTTCACCAATAATGGGAAGAACGTGTGAATATCTTGTGTTAATACAGTTTTTCCCCCTCACCTTCATTTTAGTGCTTCAATACTTACTCCGCTCCTATCCTTATTATCACCCTTGTTATCCTTATAAAGTGGGAGGGAGGGACAATAAGGGATAGGAGCGGAGTGAAGGATACTATAAGACGTGATCATCGCAACCCAGAACAAGATCACGAGGAGATGAACGCACACGTAAACACACACACGCACACACACGCAGAGAATATACACATAACATTATTCTTATTATTATTACATAGGGTTCGGTCAAGTCCGAGTGGTGCCACCACCCAGGATTTTTAAGCAGGCAAGTGGGCGCAAGTGCTAATGATCACTAACTGAAATAACTCCATACACAATGATGATGATGATGACCATTGGGGGATGAGAGAATATGGGGAGAATGTGCAGGGTTATTTCTCCATGTTGTCTGCCAGTCAACCATGGAAGTACTTGCGTAAGTGCGTGCCCTGTGTGCGAGTCTGTGTACGCGTGTGTGTATGTTTGCCATGAGTGTGTACTCGTTTATGTGCCGTGTGTCAGGACGTCTATCTGTATGTGTGTGTGTGCCTGTGTGCCATCATAATTAGATGTGGGCAGAGGGTGCGGGAGGGTGTAAATTCTTAATTTAATAACATTTTCATCACCCACCAGAACGAAGGGTTGACGAAGGGAAGGAGGGATATGGGGAGCTATAGTGAAAATATCCATTTACAGGAGCAGCACACAGCTGTTTTGGGAGCGTCATATGGAACATCCTCCTCCTGAGGTTCCATTATATTCTTCTTCCCTCCACCATCGTCTCACAGCGAGTGGGCTCTCACTGAACCGGTAGTGGAAGTAGTGGCAATGGACCGCAGTATGAGCAGAGGTGGACAAAAGCTATGCTGTGGGAAGTCACATCTTAAACTCTTCTACCATCGTCATCTTCACTCCCGCCGCCGCGAACGTCGTCTATATTCCACCACGACGACGACCGCATTATTATGACTATTATACAAACCAAGTTTCTGGAATGGTGTCACAGAGTTGTGAAATGCATATGCATGTGTATGCGGAATAATAGTAGGAATAACAATAATAATAATAATGGAGAACGGCTCGGCCGTCCCATCTTATTAGCCATGTAGTTGTTATAGCAGTAGTAGTAGTAGTAGTAGTAGTAGACGTACTGCGGAATCAAGTGAGAGACAGGGGGATATTTCTCATTTTTAACGTTCTGTCATGACATGAAAAATTTAAATGTGTACGGCGGTTCCCGCAACTATATTGTTTCGCCCGTAATTATATATTCTGGATAGTGCAGTAGTAGGTAGGTATATGTATGTTGTATAGGTATGGGTAGGGAGATAGTAGTAGTAGTAGTACTGGGTCGTCAGCATCGTATACCACAACATTTATAGAGTTCCTTTACCTACTCCCCGCTCATGTAGTACTAGCCCGCCTGCCTCTGTGTATAAAACAACAAATTTTTTTTATCACCTCTCACTCTGGATTCCCTCTTCTTGTGCAGTAAGACGGGCTGAATAACTGGTTACTTAGTTAGTTCTCTCTCTCTATCTCTCTCTCTTACTCACTCTACTCGACACTGTGCTCTTCCCCTCCGTCTTTTAAAAAGGTTGGCCTGTACAACAGTTTTCGCCATTGGATTCGGACTGGTTTCCCATTTCTCAACTTTTGCTCCTCTTCTAAATATATGCGCGTCTCTGCTCCTATGAGTCGGGGAAAGACATCTTGAGAACGACTGACTGAGGTCTGACGGACTGAGTCAGAATTTTATCTTTGACTTGTTCGTCGTCACAGCCTTCGTAGTCGTCTGCCGCCTCATATAGCTTCTCCATCTTCATCATCATCGTCATCATCATCATCATCTTCTTCTTCTTCTTCTTCTTCTTCTTCTTCTTCTTCTTTTCCCCTTCCCATCCCCACCATGTCCGCAGGTTCATTAGGGCTAGACAAGTTTAAATGCATGTTTCGCCTAAATTGTGATGACCAGCTGTAATGATGGACGTCGTGTATGTTGCTGTTGTTGCTGCTGCTGCTGTTCCATCGCTTATACAAAGGCACCACTAATACTAATACTACTACTCTATTATATACCAGCTGTACACTAACTCTTGGCTACGAACAACGTTGCTGGGAGATACTTCCATATGAAAGCCACTGATAGAGGACTGTGCTATATCACGGAGAGTCCTGCTCCCGGCCATATAGAAGGAACCAAGTTTGCAGGAGGGAAGATAGTTGGAAATTATCAAATCATACGTTTTACTCTCTCACAGTAAATTCCCACCCTTGTTCCCGTTGCCGTCCAGGCAGGCACTGGATTTTCGTAAACGTTGTTGTTGTTGTTGTTGATGATGATGATGATCCGTCCGTATAGCTAATAACTATACGGTGAGTAACATTGACTGATATTGTTGGGGTCAGCCAGAGAGATAGTGGATCCGGAGGATGTCTTATGGGAAATGCCATCATGGTGATGATGATGACGAGTAAAAATAATGGTCTCAAGGTACAACAGAGTACAGAGATTTATCCAACGTCACACCACACCACAACACGACCGCATAATAATAGTTTCGAATCACTCTTACACTTATTATTATGTACTACCTGGCTTTCCGTATGCTCTCTCCCATATGGATGGACTTTTGAATTGAAGACTGTCTTTACTTTATGATGACGGCTGGTGCTGGTGCTCCTGCTTCGGCTTACACGGCTCTTGTTCAGCATAAGGAAGTAGCAGTAGGGTAGAATGAGAGTCATAGGAAGAATGAGATAGAGATTGAGGCAGAGAGAGAGAGAGAGAGAGACTGAGAGATTAAGTTGAAAGGAAACGATGATGGTGAGGCTTGAATGTGAATTTGGAAGGATTGAAATTGAAAGGGCTTGAGAATTCTATCCCTTTCAAGCCTGGACAGAGAAAAACTTGAGGTTAGGCTTAACCATGTCTGGCTGACTGCGTGAGTGAGGCTCTCGTTCGTAACACTCACGCACACAGACGCACACTATGGTTTGTGATTCTTTGTAAGCTGGCAACTTTGTAGTGCTTCTCCTCCATCAGCTGGATTCATTTCTCACCTGCTTAATAAGATGAAGAAGGAGAGTGAGATGGGGATGAGGAAGGCGAAGCGTCTTCCTCTTCATCGTCATCATCATCATCATCTTCATCTTCCTCCTCTTACATAGGCAATGAGATGCGAGATTTGAAGTTAAGGGAATGTGCATCTAGAGAGATATATCTATATATATGAGAGTGACTTACGGTAACGAGCCAGGGCAGGGTCTATGTATACTGTTAGTGGCATCAAGGATCGTTCCGAAGAGCCGTAATTTCCTTCCATAGTCAGACACACTGACTGAGGAGGAGAGAGACAAGAAGAAGAAGAAGAAGGGGGTGAGGGGTATAGCAAGCAGTATGAGTAGTGAGTTGTACGGGTGGTGGTGGTATGTTCGTACTACTACAGCATTAGTAACTGTACGCTGGGGCACCCAGGCTCATGTGCTTCACCGCTCAACCCGCCCGTCTCATCCCGAGTCGTAATAATACGAATGAACGTAATTTATTGTGACTCTCCGCTGATTTCTACATTTTCATGGCTTGCATAAAGAATCTAGAATAGGAGTGATAAAGATATTTATAAAGGGGGATTCAAAGTGGATTCGACGGCGGCGGCGGCAGCAGCATCGGAGACGGAGGAAGTAGTACATGGGGAAGGATGGGAGGCAAGGTGCATACAAGTGTGATGATGGGACGTTTCCAGACTTACTACAGCTATGACTACTGGTGGGAGTTAGCTATAGAAGCTCACCAGGATGATGATGTGTCAGTGTGAAGGGACCGAGTGTGTGTGTGTGTGTGTTTCTCTGTCTGTCTGTCTGTGACGGAGTCTGTAAGGCCGTGTGTGTATGTGTAAGTTTGAGCGTGTGTGTGTGTGTGTGTGTGTGTGTGTGTGTGTGTGTAGAGGGAAAATGCGTGAGATGAGATGGAGGGAAGTAAAAAAATTCCCTCAAGGGTTATTACACAGGCTCTGCATTTCTTAAAGGAGTAGCATTGTAATGAAAGTTTACTGCGGTTCCCGTCGCACTACTATTCGCACCTTTCGGCCCGTCTCTCTAACTCCCCCCTCACTACTCCCTCTCTCCCAGATGTTTCTTATAAATCCTGTACAACCCCTTCGTGATTACTTGTGCAGGAATAATTCACCGTGAGTGGGGAGAGATTTTCCTACAGTTTCGTCCCCAGTGTATGTGTGCATGCGTGGGTAAGTGTGTGTGTGTGTGTGTGTGTGTAAAGTGAAGCCTTCTGAACTCTAGTTGCTTTTTTTGACTCTTTATATTCCGTCCGTACACGTATGTATCTGCATGCTCTCCAGCAGCACCTTGGCGGAGACTATGTGGAAGAGCGGAGCCGAGGAGGAGTAATGACTGGACGTATCTATGGAGAGAGCCTTGTGAGGTGCATTGGCTGTGCTCTGTTGTGTAAACTGGATCGTGCTTTACAGTATTCTCTCCCATTTTTTCTCCTTTTTTCAAATCTGGGATAACATTATAGCTGTGAGAGATGGATGGGGAGTGGAGCCATAGGGTTTAACCTGGCCAAGGCTAATCACGGCATGTATTCCGCCTGTGGCTTCCTCTGTATGCCAATGTGTGTGTGTGTGTGTGTGTGTGTGTGTTTGTGAGGCTCACCACTGTAAAGTCTCGCGGCGTTTATATTGTTGTTCCTGTTCGTTGTCCGAAAATTGTAAAGTGATGGCGAGCCTGGTGGTGCTGGTGCTACGTCCACTTATGGTCCGTAAATATTTAATGCAACTCACTCCTCCGGTGGCAGTGTGGTAGTCGTTGGAGTAATAGTGGTTGTAGCAGTAGTAGTATAGCAGGAGTAGTGTGATGATCATACTATTGTATGAAATGGCTCCATTGAGCCGGATTTAAATTGTTAAACATATCAGACTTTCCCTCCTTCCCTATACCTCTCCGCTCATTTTCCTCCGGCCTTCCTACTACCTTGCTTTCTTCTAACTCACAAATGTGGAGACTTAGTTTTGTGATTCCAGTTCCACATATCCACCACAAAACATTTGACTCGGATCCGTGGAACACAGGTATATATATATATATATGTATATATGTATATGTAAAAGTGGATGGACACA
Source organism: Pseudobourletiella spinata (assembly GCA_009870155.1). NCBI lineage: Eukaryota > Metazoa > Arthropoda > Collembola > Symphypleona > Bourletiellidae > Pseudobourletiella > Pseudobourletiella spinata. The sequence continues at coordinate 25,971 of WJFA01000550.1, forward strand.
TTCGGCCCAGTTGGAGCCGCTGCTGGAGAATACGGACGTACGGAGGGAACCACGTACTTGACTTTATGTTTTTTTTTCTCTTTCTTCAAAACTCCTTCATATCTTCCCTTGTCTCCAGAGTTTTACTTTGCTCCGTCGGAGTGGAGGTGAACCGTGGTGTTGTCGAGGGTTATATGTACATAAATATATACAAATGGGGAAATAATGATGTCCTCCTGTGGATTTTATGCAGAGACTATTGAAAGGGGGGTTGCTATTGCTGTTGCTGCTGCTACTGCTGCTGTTGGTTGTGGAAGGTTGTATGTAAATGTGTGCGTGTGTGTGTGCCTCTCTCTGTGTCTGTGCCAGGCTCGTAGGAGGAGTGCAAATACATTGAATTTATTCATGCATTTCGTCGTAAGCACCGTGAGGAAAATATTTGTATTATAAATGTGTTTGTGTCCATAATACGCGGAAACTCGGTGGAGTTACTTTTCCCAGCACTACTACTACGCTACTCCTTACTGTACGACTGTACAACGACGTCGACCCAGACGTGCACTTAGGGCAAAGCTATAGCTCTTTCGCTCGCTCTCTATCCCTCCTTTTTGTGGACGGAACATGCTGTCGAGTGATAGGAGGAGCGTAGTAGCGAGAGGTGTGTGTGTGTGTGTGGATCTTGTGCTCTCTCTCTACATTTTGTACCCGTGTGATTCCTATATTGAGCCACGGCTTACACGTTACACGAGTAAGTTCTGAGAGAGAGAGAGAGAGAGAGTGGGAGAAGGGCTTGAAAATCAGGCTCGATGATGTTACATTACGTCCCGTCCTAGTTCTACATGGGACTCAATGGGCGTAGACATTCAGGGAGTATGGATAGATCTCCAGACTTGTTGTCTATGTCTTTTTAAACATTTTCCCTGACTCATACACACACACACACACACAGACATACGCACACACCCACCTCTCTCCGATCTTGTTGAATCTTTGGGCTGTATGAAGTTCTTACAATGGTCCAATGTACTGTGTAAAAGCCATATATTTTACATTGAAGTTACTTAAAAAGTTTGCTTACAAGTTGAAAGGGGTAGTCAACCTGGACTTGGTCGTCGTCTTCCTCATATGCTCCATCCTTTTTCTCGTTACAAACTTACAAGAAGGACGAAGACTGCTACTATTACTACTATTACTGCTACACCAGTACCACTACTACTACTACTACTACTACTACTACTACTACTACAGCTTACAATGCAACCACTCCGCTGCTCCCTCCTCTTACAAGTCCGAGTTGTTCCACTTCTTTCCTTCCTACTCCACTCTGCCGACGCCTTTCCTTCCTCGCTTGGTTTTGAGTGTGGAAAAACCCTGGCAGTTCACACCTACCTCCTATTTCATGTCAACTCTAATCTTACAGTGATGAATTTACTCTCCTAGCACCACTATTCCACCACTATCACTACTGCCATGGCCACGACCACTACCACCACCACAACCACTCCAACCATTTCAACTAGTGGCGAGGAGGGGGAGAGAGAGGAGTACTTTTTTTCGCCCATTTAAATTTCATAACATTTCTCACAGGAGGAGCGGAGATGATAGTATTAGTTATTACATGTATACTCTGTATACGTGGGTAACTGTGTACATGTGGTGAGTGTGTAATGTGGACGTACAACACTGCTCCCTGGCAGTCCGTTGGAAGTGCACATGGAGTTATGCTACGGAGATAAAGATGGAATGGGGCTGGAACGACATGAAGAGGTACGGCCAGAGTCGTACATTTGAGCTGTGGCGGTTGCTTGGCCGCCACAAGGAAAGCAAATCCTCGTCAGCGTCATCATCATCATCATCATCATCATCATCATCATGAAATAACTATATTGTTGCACCCCAAAAGTCCGTGCCCAAGTTGGAAATTTGTGCTCGTGTGTTACAATTGCCTCCCTCCCCTTCCGAGTTGGGTTTCCTTCCCTGTGCCCAGGGAAACTTTGTGTCGTGGCGGAGCCTTTTCAGGGAATTTTTCATGTAGAACTCACAATGGTCGAGATGGTGGTTATGTCGCAGTGGCAGTAGTGGAAAGGGTTTGAACATTTGTGGACTTTTCCCTTGGATTTTTCAGGAAGAGGGAACTCGTGGGACGAGATTTAAAATTTGTATTCTGCCGTGTTGGTTCATGTTGTTGTTGGTGGTTGGGAGAAGGTAAATCCTTATCACTCACCCCGTCCAAGATGACATGTGTGGTTCATCAGAGATATTTGAGATGACTGTACAAGAAGGAGAGGATGCGGGGGGGGGGGAGGGAAGATGGTATGGTAAAGGATGAGGGAAGAGGAGGAGGAGGAGGTGGAGTAAGAGGAGGATGGGACTATGTGACGCCCTTCAAATTCATCTCTTTTCGTCTTTCCGCGTTTAATGTTCGGGATGGGAGGGAGGGGGGGTAAGATATTTAGGGATGTTGTTTCTCTCCGTGATGTCCTTGTTGTCGGTGGGATGGTGGTGGTAGTATGAGCATGTCTGACCGACCTGAGAACAATGTAAATTAATAGGGATTCGTGTGATCAGATCACCTCGCCTGAGGTTTTGTTCGGCAAGCAGATCTCTCTGGGATTCATGACACTTGTATGAGTGCGTTTGTGTGTGTGTGTGTGTGTGTGCAGTGTGCATGTTTACATGCGTGTTGTGTACATGTCTGGAAAAATGAGTGCATGAATACTATGCTCCGTGCGTCGTGTAAGAGATGGAGAGCGGGACGGCGGGCTTTTTGATCCTGTGAAAAGATGTCCTCCACCTTGATTTTGACGCCTAAACTAGAAGATCGCGCGGAGCGGAGCAGGGAAATGTGTTCCCTTACCACATGGTGGACGTGCTGGAAAGGACAAACAAACGTATACACAAAAATACACACGAAAACATACACACACACACACACACACACACACACACGCACACAATATAAATATATACGCACACATAATTCAATACTATACCAGGTGCTGTAATATTATAGCCAGTGTGCTCTCATTGGGATAATCTTGTAAACTGGAATTAAAAACATTGTGCACATACATGTATATAAATGCGGACAGGACAAATCTTGACATGGTTGTCGTTTGATGACGACAAGGACCGGAGGGACGGTGACGACCACAAACATTGATTCCATCTCTGGTTGACTGCTTAGGCTCCAGGGTAGATGTGCTTGTGTGTGTGTGAGCGCACTTACGTTTGTCTACGTGTGTGTGTGTCCGTCTGTGTACGAATGTAATGCGGAGTAGTTTCGGAGGCGGAGGGACGTTGAAAAAAATATGAAACCAAAAACAAAACCATGACATGTAATCCGAGTTATAGCGGGCGGGTGAGATGAGGTGGTGTGCGAGAAATATGCATAGTAATTATCCTTGTGGATTTGAGTACAGGCATCGTCCCTGGATCCATGGCTACTATAATCTGGTCCAAGTTTGCGGTTAATAAGAGTGGACAGGAAGTGTTGTAGCATGTGTCACTGACAAACTATATAGTGTGTGGTTTGACTCGTCGTCGTCGTCGTCATCCATTTCTTCACTCACTCTGGATGAAGGAAGAGTGGAGAAGAGCGGTGCACTGTCCCCGCATGTTGGAGGGATGGGAAGGGAAGGTAGACCCTGATGTGTGGTTATGTCGTGTGATGTGTTGACACGATCATGGAGAAATTCGAAGAGTCTACCGTCCATTGAGTAATCATTTATTTCCTATGTCCATGCATATATGCACATCCGATAAGCCCGAGACAGAGTGGATTGGAGAGTGGTGGTGGAAAATGAGCTAGAGCTAACTGGTTGTGAGTGTGTGTGTGTGTGTGTGTGCACCTGTAAGTGTTTGTGTGTAGAACAGATATGGAAATTTAACATTTGGACCTGACTTGAGTTTTGAGTATCAGAGTCTCACTTAGGCCCTCACGCTCCTTCACCTTCTCCTCCCTATAATGCCGAGTTGACTTGGGAAAAGACGGTGCCTGAGTGCATGCATCTGTGTGTGTGCGTGTGTGTTTGTGTGTGTGTGTGTGTGTGTGTGTATGTGTGTGTGTGTGTGTGTGCGGACGGAGAGTTAATCAGCATTCAGACTGGAACTGAATTTCCTATCACCACCAACCATCATCATCATCGCTGTTATCAACAGTGCTCTACATATGCATACTCGCTCCTTGTCCACTTTGTTTTCTATTATTCCGTTCGGCTCTTGTTCTCCCTTCTGTCTATCTCTCTGTGTGTGAGAGGAGCGAACTAGAAAAAAAAATCAAACTTGTTCTTATTCTTTGACTGCCAGAAGAAGACCACTGTGTGGTGTGAATACTTCTGTGTGTGAGAGAGCTCCTCAACTGCTCACAGCAACAGCAACGGCAGCGGCTCACCTCCGTCCTTAGTTAGCTCCCCTGTGTAGTAACTCCTCACAGCTATATAATTATTGGGCTCGCAGTTTGGTGAAAACGGGTGCACACATTGGAACCCACACACGCACACTTACACACATAGGCACACATACACGCTCGCAAACATTCACACTCACTCAGACACACACACACACACACACGGTATCCAGTGATTCGAGCGGGTGTGGACAAACCCTCTCTCTCCCTGTCTATTGAGAGATTATAATTATCAGCTTTACTTGAACAAATTTAGATGCAATTTGTAGGGGGAATTAAGTAAGGGGTTAGACGTGCTCAGCTCACAACGTGTTTCACTAATAGTCTTTCATTAATACAGATTCACACTTGTTTAGCCACTGATTCTCCGTGCGTGGAGGCACAGTAGAAGGGAGGACGAGAGGCGGAGGAGGAGGAGGAGGAGGATGAGGAAATTAAATGGTCTCAAGTAGTCAAGTATAGGGTGTGGGTATGTGTGGGCATGTGCGTGTGCAAGTGTGTTTGTGTCCCAGTGTGATCCTGTGTGCTTGTGTCTGTATATTTGTGATGGCTCACTCTGAAGTGGATGATGATGATGTTGGGGGATCGGTGGAGGTAATTTTCGACTAGTTCACAATGTCAACAGAATAAACAATCCCTCGTACTTGTTTCATTAGGAAGGAGAGGATGAGGTGGAGGAGAGGAATGTTGTTGGAGTTGGATGGGGAAGTGGAGAGAGGTCCCTCTAATATGATTTGGAGTCATGTACAGAATCCGATGTAATCTCCTTCCTGTACTGTCGTCGTCGTCGTCGACTATCGGTGCGGGCGGTGCGGTGCGGTGTGAAGGAGTGAGGAGGACACGACGAAGCATCTGCGAGAACCATTGCGCGTCGCCGTTGCTAAAGTTACAGGGAGCCGTGCTTATTTGCGGAAGGGATTTATCCCTTTCCTGCTGCCATTACCTCACAGCCACCCCCAGTCCAGTCCGAGTTCGCCTTCATGCATTTCCCGTGTGTACATATATGAGGAAGTTGGTGGAGGGAGTCGCCAACAACCGCAGCAGCAGCCACCACCAAAGCCTTTGCTCTCTCCTTTGAAATCCTCTGCCTCATTGCCAACTCTTAAGGATTCGGAGGTGAAAAGTTTCTAGTCCCTAGTACCCCTGTAAGTGGCGGGATATAGGGGTCTGGTGGGTTGTGTGTGCGTGTGTCCGTGTGAATGTCCTCATGTGTGTGTGTGTGTGAAAGTGTGTGCGGGTGCATAACTATTTACCCTTTCAATCCATAGCTATAGTTGTCATTTGAGTTGGACACAGAGGATGAGAAGGGAGGGTGAGTGGCTGACTGTGAGTTGAGTTGAGTTGAGTTGAGTGAGTGAGTGAGTGAGTGAGTGAGAGCAGACCGAGTTGGTCGGAGTTATATAGAGCCATTTGAATTTCCACTGATGCATTTCCTTGATAGACGGAGCTCTAAAGCATGGGATACTTAAAGGGTCAGATTCGCCTCGTCGCATTTATCAAAACCAAAAGTGGTTTGAAATTTGTGAGAAGAGTGGAGAGTGGGGATTGGAGACAAGATAGGAGGGAATGAAGGCGAGAGGGACGAAGTACTTCTTGGTTTTTAATCCAAATCTCTTCCTATCTACAATGGGGCAAGTCTCTCTGAGATTTGTGCGTGTTGTGTGAATGCGCGTGTGGGCATGTGCATGTGTGTGTTCATCTGTGTGAGTGTGCAATGAACTTGGCGGTCATCCTGTCGTCCGAACTATTGATACATGGAACATTTATTTTCTGGAACTGGAAATGTGGGAACTTGACCGGGGAACTCGAGTCTAACTGACTCGTATTACTGCTTACTACTACTACGACGACGACGACGACGACGATGACTACTACTACTGCTGGGCCGATGGGTTCGGTTGGTTCATTGGCTGGTGGGTTCATTCGTTGGTTTGGTGATGGGATGGAAGGGAAACCTGGTTTTTTTGCACTGTCTTGCAGACAATGTAAGAGGAAGAACATATCCCTAATCGCTCGCCTCCGTCTTCTGACTGTGCGTATATAAAAGAATCATACACATACACACATCACACGCCTGGAGGTATGACGCCAGTCAAAAGTGATTTCCCGCGGCCCCTCACTCAACTGCATAATAACAACCCCAGTTAATTTTTCCCACATTCCGATCACATGGTGAAAGACACTGGGAGGAACGGGCTGGGACTATGTAGCGGGAAAATGGGAAAAGTTACTCTGTGTGACATACATTATATAGTTTTCCAGTCCGTATGAATGACCCTTGATGATGAGTTTGACCTGATGAGGTGGGATGAAGCTATGCTCATACATACGACCCCGTGGAGGCTCTCTGTCTGTTAATTCTGACTCGCACATGGAGCCTATAGACGCAGTGAACAATGGCGGGACACTGGAGTGTGATGAGGAAGTAAGCGGGAGCAGCAGAGGGTGTGAATTCCACAGCACACAGCCAGTTTTATATGTTGTAAAGTGCTTGTGGAAGTGGGGATCGTCGTTGAGGGAATACAGAGAGGACATGAGTGATCATAGTCGATGATGAGAGTCACCGTACTGTTTGTACGCATGTATGAAGTAGGGACCTATAAGCTACGGACGAAAAGATTTTTCAGCCTGTCATCCGAGTCTGTCCCTATAGAAACTTTCTATGTGCTCCTCGGTGAAGCCATTGAATTTCCAAATATTTTTTCTCCACCGTCTCCTTTTTGTGGGGCTGGAGGGTCGCTTGTTGCTCCTGTTGAATGTATGTCTATGTGTGACTGTGTGTGCGTGTGTGTGTGTGTGTGTACGCATGCTGGGGGCTGTGTATATGCATTCTGCTGACTGACTGACTGTGAGAGTAGTAGTATGATATAATTGTAGTTGAAGTGGAGGTAACTAAAGGAAAGCACAAGGCATCAGATGTAGTTGAGTGGAGCAATTATTTCTAATTTTCAAAAAGACTTCCTGCTGTGCACGATTTTGTACCTCTTTTGCTCCTACCTTTCCAGTACATAGCGTGTACATAGCCTCACTGGCTCACCGCGAGCTATGGCTTGAGGTGGTATAGCTTATTACATTGCCTGCTCCTACTCCTCTGGCTCGCTATATAGGAATGGATCCGGCAGCCGCAGTGAGACCTTGCCTATATTCCTATTGTGTACAGACTTTTGTAAGAATTTCCATGATCCTCTCATACCTTAGCCAGAGCTCCGCCTGTCTGTCCGTTCGTCCGGCTGGCTAGCTAGCTAGCTAGCGAGCTGCATGGGACTTGCATACGGGACCGTCCGTGGTCAGAATCTTGGCTGGAGTATATATTGGGCGCGTGTGTATGTGTGGCTTGATTTATGTTTCCCTGTCTTAAGTAAGCCAGGCCCACTGTCCAGGTCTTTCTGAGCGAAGCGAAGACACAAAAGAGATGAAGAGCGAGTGAGAGAGAGAGAGAGAGAGAGAGAGAGAGAGAGAGAGAGAGAGAGAAGGAACACATTGAATTTCACAAGAGGTTTCCACTGACAATATCATCCTATCCATCGTGGAAAACTTTTCAGGGTGGACACAATGTTGGTACATTGTTATACAGGGAGTTACAGGCGCATGCACATGCACGCATACGGACACGGGCAATGGGACACACCAGGAGCATATAATACTTCCTTGCTTTCAAGCTACTCCTAAAAGCTTGACCTTGTGTCTGAGAGATGCAGAAGGAAGACATGGTGGTGGTTGTGAAGATGAGGACGGTATGTCCCGATAACCTGTGTAGACATCCTGTTGGAATTTGAGGAGGAAAGTTGTGCAAGTTTGGAGGTCCTTCTGTGTTGTACAAGTACGAGTAATCTACTCTGCCAGCTGGGACGTTTCGGGAGCGAGGGAGTTTGTAGTAGAAGTAGTGGTGGTGGTGGTGGTTGCACTGCAGTAGTAGTAACGATGTTGAGCTGATTTGCGCGTGTTTGAGTTAGGATATTATTGTGACAGGCTATATGTGTGTGTAGTAGTAGTGACGAGATGATAGTGACAACGACGCTGTTGGCACGCGTTCCATGAATCCCAAATAGGCTTGATCATGCAGCTGGTGATGAGGAATATATGGAGTATTAATGAGCCGTCCGCTACGTCTGGGCTACACACACCGACACAGACAGACAGACAGACACACA
>WJFA01000551.1:0-34491 GCA_009870155.1 Pseudobourletiella spinata
GCAACAAGAGCCGCAACAAGAGGCTAAAATAGCTCAATAGGGGGACCCTCCCTCTCCATTTAATTAGAGTCTTATTTCAGGCCCGTGCACTACCTCCCACCTGCATCTACAACGTCCGCGGCTAACGTGTTTCTTATCTCCACTCGCATCTGTGGCTCGAAAAGACAGATAGAGGCGTACACCTTGTTCTCGCATAGTCTTTGAAACAGTATCTGTTTTTGCCCCCGCAGTAAGCCCGAAGATGGGGAGGCGGCCCTTGAAGAATTCTTCGTAGATTGGAAGCCCTTGTCCGTCTACCAATTTGATTAGTCTGTGGAACAAGGGAAAGATGATCTCACCCAGACTGTGGGGGAAGTTAAAAATATTTTAGGGGGCAGGGGGTGAGTGAGAGAACCGGTGTGAGTGAGTGCATATTTGTGTGTGGGCGTTTATGTATATATGTATTTGTGTGGGTGTGTGCTTTTGGGAAGGCCTGTGTCATCTTTGTGAGCGACAGCAGCAGTGAGAAAGGAAATGGTTGGATAACTGTAAGGTATGATGGCTGGAGTGTGTCCCCGAGTCAATATTGGGTCCAACTTGTTGTTATTAGGGGGGAGAACAAAGGGAAAGCACGCTATGTACGCCGCCATGGTTACGACATTCCGGGTGTTACTTTCTCAGTGTTCGAAAACCAAATAAAGGCCGGGGACATTTTACCCATTTTCTTCCGTCTACGTAGCATGCGATGGGGTTTCTGTCTCTGTGTGGGCATCTGCTCGTTACGGCATTGCCATCGTCACCCTTCCCTTTGCCTTTATTACAGGAGAAGCCATATAATGAATCTGAACCGGGTGAAATGGGGTAAGAGGAGTATGTGTACATGCATATGAGGTAGAGACTTTCTATAGAGGTTGCCATTATTATTTTCCCTGTAATAAAAAGCTGGAGACACCCTGGCTGGTGTTACAGTTGCCACAGTCGTGGGTGTGTAAGGGTCGAGCACGTGGGTGTGTGATAAGAGATGAAAATAACCCTACACGAGCTCCGGCAGACCCGAGGAACTATGAGTATGCCTCCGCGTCAATCCAGCTGAGGCAGGAAGGACTTACCTGAGGTGGAGCATATGTAGGAGCGGAGTCGGGCGGTAGATTGCTTTTTCAGATGCCAGCATCATTAAATTTCGGTGTTTAGTTTTCATTATAAAAATCGACCTTTTGGGGGAATTGGCTCCGTTTTTTCCCATGCACTTTCGTGTCTCACATGGGAACGACTTCTCCACCATCCTAACATCATATGTACGTGCACACTCAGATGCAGCGGTACACGCACGTACACGTATCAACAAACTATATTACCTTTACCCAGTTGGTTGTCTCCTCTGGCTCTTTCCCAGATAAAATCATCATTAGTGGTCATGTAATTTTCGACATTTTACTCCATCCGTGCTCTCTCCCACTGTACGGTGGATGGTGCCAAGCCGTGTACACGGTTAGGACGCTAGATTACGTGTAAGTACAGCAAGCTCTGGTAAGGATCTATTTAACTAACTAGTCAAGTCCTTCGCGTCACACACATACACACGCTCTCACACACACTCGCTCTCTCTCTCTGCGGCACCCTGGACGGATATGATCTAGTCGCCAACGTACTTCCCCTCCAGCTTAAAATGAACTACTTTTTTTCTGCTGAGGGTGTACATTTTCTTCCCAAGTTTTTCTGCAGGGTCGGGAAAAATTGCAATTCTTTATAGGTTTACTGCCCCTACTTAAATTTTCCTCTTCCCACGGTCAGCTTCCGTACGTGAAACTTGCGTATGGTGCAGGGCTGTGAAATCTGGTCAAATTATGACCCGTCCCTCCACCGTTAATTTNTTCGTACGTGAAACTTGCGTATGGTGCAGGGCTGTGAAATCTGGTCAAATTATGACCCGTCCCTCCACCGTTAATTTATCAAATTTGCCAATTAAAACTCAGTGCCCAACTTTACCCCTTAATCTTCCACTGCTGTATATGGCCGCCTGTGAGACGGCTTCACTAAAGGCGAGTAGGGCTACTTGCTGCGGGATCCGGGAAACTTCTACCCTTCCACGTGCGCATCGTCAATGTCCATAAATGTCAGGTCAGCAGTCAGCAATTTGTTACGTCCAACTGGAAAATCTCCTATGGCCTCCTCCACATCTTTCTACTACATCCAGGCGCATACATACACACACAGTCATTCTAACACACACAGATATACATGTATATTTTTGACCGACTAAGACCTACTTAGTGCTGTGACGACAGAGTCGCCGGTGTGGTGCAGGCATGAAGGAGTGGGATTGATGTGCGTAAGTGGGAGTTGAGGAAAACCTAATGGGAGGACTAAATGATCCTGTTTTTGGAAGATGGATTAAAAATGTGCACGCAGGGAATTTTTACATGGCGGACCTAAAGTGGGAATCTCATGGGAACAAAGACCTTGGTGGTCGTGCATGTTACGGCCATGCAAAGCACTCCTGATTATAAATTCATGCCATTATGCCGGAGCGGAGAGATGACTCTACGTCCAAATGCTCTAGGCTTCCCCATTGCTACCACATACACACACACACACACACACATAAACACATCAAATGACTCCAACATACAGGCATGGAGAAAAAGGAATAGAATAGCTTAGACTATTATGTATGTATCACAACGTCCCCGCTTCGACGTCCGCCTCTTTCGTAGCCACGGGCTAGATTAATGGAGTAAAATGAAGTGGAGGAAAATAGATGTACTAAGAATGGAGACAGAGAAAGAGGAAGAAAATAATTAAAGCGAGAGGAAAACTTATTTCCTTATTGTTGCTCCTCCGAACTTTCTACTTTTAATTACTGGAGAAAACTTTTTTGATGATTAATAATTTCAACCACCACGACCACTAGGACCGTTACTACTACCGCAAGGTGGATGCTTTACCTAATGGTGGGAATAAGGTATGGTCTTTAGGTAGAGAGGAGGAGGAGGAGGAGCAGAAGGAGGGAACGCAAAAAATTGGCACTTATCCACTTTATAACACCGTGGGCCAATGGCAGTTGCAATGGCATTAGTTACTGTCACCTCGCCACCAGAAAATTTCATCTTTAAAAATCCGACCCAACTTAATCATGCTGATGGGCTAAGAAGAGAGAAAAAGAGTCAGGCTCTCACGGTGGATCTGTAACATATATAACTGCCCAGCACAGCACACTCAGAGTCCCATCAACACACGTTTGATACTGCCTCCCATTCTCCACTCAACTAATAACAATAACACACCCAACAACAATTGCGCCCACCGGGAGTCCAAATGTCCCTCTCCTGAGCACTTTTATTGCATACCATTTAAATTTCCCAAGACCCCGTCATCTCGTTTGGCATTCGTCAGTCCCGTATTGTTTATATTACATTTTCCCCTCAGCAGTCTGAGGTATTCCAACTGCTTACAATGTGTTTGAAGCTCAGGAGTTTAAAGAATTCGGGTAGCTAGTCCATAAACACATACACAAATACATAGACAATGATAATGTGGTATATCGGGTGTCGGATAAGTAGTAAACCTTGAGGGGTCCATGCCTCACTCCAGCACCTCCACTAGTGTTTGTGTTGTGTACATTCCATTGTACGTGAAAGTGGTGGAAATTACAGGCTCTTTAAACTCGACAACGTAAATACATGGTAATAAATAAAAGTTAATTGCATGAGGCTTGTCAGGGTGCAAAAAGAGGGTTGCGGCGGGGAAAAAATCCACATGTGTGATATAGACGTGAAAGATGTGTGTTCCACCCGTAATTGCTCTCCTATCTGTTCTGTCAGCTGCCGCTGCTCATCACTTCGCTCCGTTTTTGTCCTGTCCCTCCCGTGTGTCTACGAATGCCCGCCATATCGCACCACTCCGTACAAGTAAGCCACTTTACCGCCCAAAACCTCAACATTAGCTCGTCCTTATCATCTGGTAATAACAAAGCGGCCTCCACTCCTCCTGCCCACAGACACACACAAATACGAAAACGCAAACACACACAAGCCCATGTATTCCCGCATGCAGACACACACACGCACACCGACACATCAGCAAAGAATGGCTCATATCACTGAAGTATACGTTTCCATCCGTGCGTGCCACCACCGGGCTCGAACCCGTGCCAAAAATTGATTCTGAGCAAGTGCCTAATGTGTTTCCTAAACTCTCTTGTTTCACTCCTTGGCTCCCAGTAAATCCTCCTCACTGCTAACACTTGACGCAGGCTCTAGTCTGCCTGTGCTCCCGCTCTAACACATCATCATGACCCAAGTGAGAGCGAGAACGGGACGGTCATTCAGTGGAGCCACAGACAGTATTATCTGGAATAGGTGGACCGAATCTATCTGGAATCATCATCACGGCTAAGTGAGCCGTAAGAGTCAACTAGCTGAGGAAACTGACTGTGAACTCTTACAGTATTTTACTCCGCCGAGGACGACAAGGGTTGAATTTAAGGGGGAAATGGAGTCAGTCTGAGAGAGGGGGAGAAATGTGTCCTGCTGGGGTGTGTATCTATTGAGAATGGGATGATGATACGAGAGCCAGTCCAAGAGTGTATTCAATGGTGGTAGGACGGGAGTAGTAACTCAAGCAGTATTGATGTATAGGAAGGAGCGGAAAGCCGGAACTTTCCCCCTTGTTATTGTCTCCTTCCCCAGGGCGACTGGAGGAAATGTCCAAACTGGCTAGCATGTGCCCGGACTCCCGGGAAGACTGTAATACATTTATATGTATATATACGATCCCGGGATGTGAGGGAGAGTATCTCTCCTTTTCTAATCATCAGCGTCATTATTATTACGACAGATTTCTTTCTGTCTTCTCTCATCTTATTGATTCCCTCCCTGCCTCTCACCCTACCCACACACACACACACACACATACACACAAACTTGAAGTAGCACTACGCTCCCGCGCCCCACTCAATCATGACCAATTTGATCCGCACTAATGCACCAAAATTTCTCCCGCGTCGGCCCCATCCCCTTCTCGAGTTGTTATTTTTACACCGCAGAGCTTCCGTTCCGGTAGCCATGCCTCAATACATATTCTCGCGGTGTGGAACTTCGGTTCGCCACTACCACTGGAACTCACACATTTACACGCATTCTCTCTCTTTCTTCCGCCCGGAGTGCTATGCATGGTGATGGTGAGCCGTTGCCAATGAGCTGAGTTGGATTATGACTCGATGGGACCCCCTCCCATATCATTATTATTATCTCCTCGATGCCACTCATATGTACATGAGTTCTGGGAATCCATTAAGGAAAGCGGATAGAGATATTAATATGGCGGGACTCTCCTACCGTAAAAAAAGTGAAAAACCTGTCCAATTAAAATGTAGAGTTACTCATTTTTCCTCCTGGCCCATTCCGCATTAGGAATTAGACTAACCGGGACGGTCGTATGAGCTACCGGTACTGTTTCTGCTACCGTGGAGACCATACCGCCATTTGGCCGCAGGTGCTAGCCAAACTTGGCATGTCTTGAACTCGGGAGGGAGGCTCGGTAAAAGTGTATAAGGAGGAAGCTCGGTACGAGGAGAGGACCATGGTAGGCGTAATAAAAGGAAAAGTGGTAAAATATGCATAAAAATAAGTTTTATGATCCGAGCACCACAGCTCCATTGTAATGGTCTGCAGTATACAGTAACGGAACATAGGAAGATAATTTTGACAGCAGTGCGGGGGATTTCCTCGAAAAATAGTCTCTCATTCCACGCACGCTCCCTCATCCAGGGTCTGACCATACCCTCTCAGCCTGTTCCCTCTCGTGTGTGACATAGGACCCAAACAAAGGGGCATATGAGGAAGGTTATGAACTGTGGAACAAGCGCGGGGATTTACTTTTATGAAAGGAACTGACAGCAGAGCTTATATCCACGAAGGCTCCGGTGGGGATCCCTACACACAGATCATTGTGCGGAGGCCTTGATGAGAAAATGGGATTCCCTGTTATGAAGCGGGCTGTAAAGAAGGATAAGTAATTTTTTCCAGTTCGACATATGAGGGAAAATCCACCCTCTTCTTCCCGCCACCTCCCGAGTGAGCCCTTCTCCAGCCCTAACATGAGATTTATCTACTCGAGTGTACACATACGAACTTCAATCCCGTATATATACTCACTGTCGGATTGAGCATTGAAATTCATCATCAGATTTGGGAATTCTATTGAATAAAATTTTAGATGTAATCACAATTGCAAAAATAATGGGCTTCCTCCAGATTAAATCTTGACTCGGGTCTTGATAGTTGTACAGTGGAGGCTCGGATACAAATGTACTCCCTCCAACCATTTCTCAACCGTTTCCCAGTGGGTAGATGTATGCATACTATACATGTATTCAATGGATTGACCCGCACAAGCTAGGAGTCTGCATCGGACACCAGATTAAATTGATACGTACATGATGAAAATATGTCTAGTATGAAGCCTCTTTACCACTAAAAGGAGTAGCGTACCTTGGGAAAACCAAGTGCTCCCAGTTTTCCTTTCTTCCACACACACAACACGCATACACACACAATGCGTATGCATGCGTGCGAATACTATATACACTCACCCACACAAAAAGAGTTGGATAAAAGGGCGGGAGTGGAACGCGCATTCGGAATGAAAAAGAGTGCACACGTTCCACATCTTCATCCGCCTTCGTCTCCTGGCAAGCTTTGACGTGTATTGTGGGAGACGACTGGAATGGAAGAGTATAATTTTCTGCCCGCAGGAAAGAAAAATACTGCAAAATTGACGACAGGGGTGAGATAAGGACGGGAAGGATGCCGAATACATATGTGTACTTGTACACATATATAAATATATTACACGCTACAGCCGGGGAGGGTAAGGGGATTCTGCAGAGCCCGCGTCTTCCTCTCGTCATCCAAGGAGAAGGAGCAGCCATAATATGATGGCTGGAGCAGAAAGTGTGAGTGAGCATATGTAATCTTCATGGGCTCGCCCAATCACATCTCATTTGAGACGCTTTCTACTCCACGCTCCGAATAGAAGGGAGCGCATTACTAATTGCTCAATGCGGGTACTCTACACATATAAAAGATAATGAGATATTTCCTTTTTAGATAAAATATCTATTCAGTAGGACGGCTGAGACGACGTGCGACCGTGCTTACATCCAGATATCTTTGCAGCCCCTGTCTATTCTCAGCCGTCACTCACATACACACCAGCAGCAGACGCATTCCTAGTCTTATATATGTGCACACATACACGCACACACTGATGGTCGTTCATCTCCAATACGATCCGCCAGAGTTTTTTCCTATGAGACCGAGAGAAAAAAACTCAGACTGGGACTGTCTATAAAAGATATGGGCGAGAGAGAGAGCAGACGCAGACTTGTCCATCTAATTTCCTTCGCCCACTTTGTAAGCAACGGCCGTTCTCTTTCCTCAGCCGGGATTTTCTTTTCTCTTTCTTTCCCATCCTGTCTGTATATTTACATCTCTCCGCGTCTTCTTTTTCTTCTCCGTCTGGTTCTCTCTGGTCTTCTCTTTCCAACTGTGAGAAGGAAGGAGGGCCGGAGGCAACGGTATACACGCACAGGGCTCGGGTCGTTAAGTACAGAACTGCCCGCAAAGTTTCTCTTCCGCATCTCTCTCACCGTCATCTTCTCCCCCTCTGCCTCTCCGTCTCCCAAGCCCTTTTCAGGGTCACTTGAAGAAGAGATCACCACAATGTAATACCTTCATACATAACAGAGGTAGAGGATTAACAGAGTGATTTTTTCCCCTCAAGGACACTTCATCCTTCGTCAGTTACACTCCATACACTTGAATAGAGAGGACAAGGTATTAGGGGAGACATGATCACACGCTGATGATGACGATGAAATATCTGCTGGAGATTAAAAAAAATTATCCTCTGACATAAACGATATACATCCTCGCACCCTCTCCTCTTGACCAGCAGACTCTTGCTCTCCTTCCCGAGAAGATCATGATCGTAGGATTTGTAAAAGTCTCACGGCTCCGGTAATGTTCATAGAATCATAACAATCTGCCGACCTCCTCGTCACAATTGATATTCCAAAAAAGTATAATCCCTCACAGTAGAATCTACCTGGGCATGTGTACAGAATTTCCTGCTCCCTCCAACTCAAAGCCTCACATACCTTCTTCACAATTTCTAATCCGAATTCCAGTCCCTCTACTCAGCCAAAATGTTCCACAGATTGCTTTGTCATCCAAAAAAGTAAATAGAATTACCCCAAGGTTCAATTTATAAAAATGCCAATGCTTGCCCGAAAAACATTGATTTTTTTTTCAACAAACTTTGTCCTCCGTTCTAGCATGATGACAACATACATTCATGTTCGATGACAAAACATGCATAAGGAAGAAGATCGACTGCCCATGTTCAGCACGGGACCAGTGTACCACTGTACGTATTTCCAGCCATCACTATAATAAATTAATTTTTTCACTCCGTCTCTTCAAACGGCATAATTTATTTCACTTGCCATAATGACTCTGCAAATTGAGTTGGTACGAAAGGGACAGCACTCGGGCTATTAATAATTCATACGTGGGAACTTTCGCAAATTTCAAGCAAACTCATGTACAACAACTTTGTACGACTGCTTGGAGGGCATCTATTACTTTACTTCTACGACGACTAAGATTGCGACTAGTGCTACAACCATCACCGCTAAATCCCGTCACTTGTACAACTATTGCTATCATCACCACTACCATTGCTAACATATACGGAACCTTTGATTGCGATCTCTTTCCAGCGCTAACAAGCACCAGCTGCGCTTGCTTTGTCACCTAGAAAGCTAAAAGTTGTTGACTGACAAGCATCCTTCGTAACCGTGGCGCAGTACAAATGAGAAATTCAAAAGGCATGAAAGAACCCCAGTATAGCCCGTAAATCAGAACGCGAGCATGTACGTTTCATATTCGGAATTGTAGCAGTATGTAGCAGGGGAGAAGAGTAGTTATGTATATTCGTGAAAGTGGATGTGGGAACGACGAGAACCGAGCACATGCATGCACCACACGAGGACGTCGGCAAGCATGACATTTTCAGTAACGGCTTTCGCCATGTTGCCATCCCAGTCCTCAGGAGACTCTCCCTCTCCACGCTGTTGTCGTCATCGTCGTCGTTGTAATGTATACACACAGGACGCACAGTATAGTGCTCCTTCGAGCAAGCACTCCCATGTACGTGGAATGAAGAACTTTTTTATGTGCTTTACCAGCCCTCCCGGAACATTTGTGTACTCCTGTGCAAATACAAACTGCCTTT
Organism: Pseudobourletiella spinata; assembly: GCA_009870155.1. NCBI lineage: Eukaryota > Metazoa > Arthropoda > Collembola > Symphypleona > Bourletiellidae > Pseudobourletiella > Pseudobourletiella spinata. Next base: position 9,280 of record WJFA01000551.1, read on the forward strand.
GGATGTAGCTGTAAACTGGGGAGCATTTAACGTGTCAGTTCCCGACTTCAAACTAAATTGAGTCGGCTGAAATATAATTTAATTTGACTCAATCGGAAATAGAGCCGTGCACGGTGTGGGATATGCATATGAACATATATGTATGGCTGCGCGTCTGTTTGCTCTTATATTCCCTCTTTTATCTTCCAGTTTCACGTTACGCACAGTTTCAAAAATTCTAAATAAGTTTAGAGTAGACGGGCAACAGGGGTATTAGCATGAGCACTTTACCGGCGGGTAACTTAGGAACATTTGGAAAACAAACATTGGGGTGTGTGCTAGAGGGGGTGGGGTGTCAGAGCGAGTCATTGGTTCATTGGTGTCACATTTGAAAGTGGAATGGGAAATGGAAAGAGATGACTTCGTCTCCTGATCTCTGTCACTTTGCCACCCCAAAGTTCAAGTGACTGTGAGTTCCATTTGGTGTGTAGTCATTTTAGCCTGAACTTTTGCTCACGCCGTCGTTGGGTCAGTACTCCTCTGTGTTACTTATAGAGACCGATTTAAATATTTACCAGGTGTTTTTATGTCGGAGGATGCTTTTTGGTCCCATCCAATTATCAACGTCGTCAGTCCCGTAATTTGTTGGATTCTGCTGACTAGGGCTATTTGGCCCTGCCGTGTGCACACAGAGCATATGTGCACCTATGAGTTTCTTTTAATTATCAGGCGATGGAGCCCGTGTATATATGAGCATGTGTTTGAGTTGATAATTCCGTGTCCACATGTAGGGACGTGATATGTGGGGAAGCTATTAGTAAGCCGTGAAGCGAAAAGTAATACAAATTATTATTCTCGCTCTCTAATTCTCAGAGCCACATTCCAACTTTAAATCCCGTCCTGCTCCCCGATCCCATGATTAATATCATTCTACCATTTATCAAGTCAATCTGACTCAAACGAGCATGAGGTCCTGTGCGACCGCATGAGCGCCTGTGCCATGGATATGGGATTCGTTCGCCGTCCCGGACGGTTGTGTGTGCCGCCAATGAACTAAGTGGGACATGGAGCGAGAGCTCCCGAAATTCAAAGAGTAAATAGTTGAGTGTAGCGGGAGTTGTGTATGCTAAAAGTATATAATAGTAGCATTAGCGGAGTCTGGAGGTGTATTGGTAGCGGTAGTCATATGCTTCATGCGGAAAGAATGCTTCCCATGCAGGAACCATCCTGTCGGTTAGCCCCTATCTCCCTTTTTGACTTTCGCTTTAATGGCATGCGAGGGGGCTGATGAAGTTCATGAGATAATTATCTAGGAAAACTAGTCCAGTGCACATATATCCACTCTTCTGATCACCCTATGTGAGTCCTTTTGACCAGGGATAGGAGATTACGAAAGGAGGGATCCACATTGCAGTCTGCAAGAGAGATAGAGAACCGTGAAAGCATTAATACAGGATTGATATGAACTGCGGGTTCTATACACACTTGTTCAAGCAATTCTGTGCAGAGACTGATCAGTTCATCCCGTGCACAAGTAACCCTCGTTATTCTTTCTAACTTATGACTGTACCTAGCCCAGATAGTCGGGCCAACACATTACAGTTCCGTTCTTCACCCGTATATTTTCCAAACTAGGTTCACATTTTATTTCGTCGCCCTACTACTTAGGCATAGGATGTGCGTGTGTGTGTGTGTGTGTGTGTGTGTGTGTGTGTGTGAAACCTCTGTGAACATGTGCCTGGTCGTAGAATATGCAGTCAGCCTGCGCTAATAATAATGTAACAGGATGGTCTGGCGTTTACGTTTATGACATCGTGGAGTCTGTGTAACGGGTCCCTCCTTTCACAGTCAAGGCGGCCTATGCCATATAGATAGAAGGCGATTGAGTGCATGCATGCATGTACATGTCTCTGGCATGTAAGAATGAATATCTATATATGTGCGTGTGTACGAAGATGAGAGCGTATAGTGGGCACCGCATCAAAAAGTCTGGAGCAAGCAGTTGTGAATGGTTCTCCAGAACAGCCGTGCTGCCTATACTTGACTCGAGATGATCACAAACAAGTGGAGTTCCAATTCCATTTCCGAAATGCACAGTCCATGTTTCTTCTTGGTGGCTACGCAAATAACCACTTCCCTCCAACTCCCGAATCCTTTATCTCTCCGTCTGCCTCTCTACAGACATTCCGCACACTTGTCACTCTGAATTGTCCGCTCTGTACTCGAGTAACGAGATGAACTCGCCGACGTTTGCATACTTATACTCTACATGCATACAGTTATATTATAGAGATACGGTCCAGAATCCGGTCGCCACCTATGAACAACGGGAAACCGCAAGGATATGTGCGTTATGCAAATGCATCACTCTACTCACCACATCATAAAACTCTTCAATAATATATTCATTTCCCTTCGTTTCACACCATCAACGCTCTTGAGCATGCCCAGTGGTAGCAGCACACAAGCGCGGACAAGGACCACCAACTACTTACTCTCAGACCTGTCCAAAGTCTGCTTATTAGACCCACCGTGATTTTGGTCTGTACATGCATATCATTCTCAGAACCTCCTCTGTGATCATAACAGCCCTGAGACAAAGCCGTAGGAGACAGTTGACATTAGCTAGCTCCAGGTCCAGCTCTCCGTAGACATTACCCATACTCTAGATAAGAGAAAACTCTAGGAAAACTCATGCTTCCACGGACATTAGATACAGTGATCCTTGGTTCCATCTTTTAAACCCCTGAGAGGAGACTAGCCGTACGTTAAAACCCTAAGTTCAGGGTAATTACACCCAGAATCTGTAATCTTCCTTCTCAGTGTAGACTTTGAACCTAGAGCATTTTGAGGGGATACTTGGCCGGAGGACCTAGCGCAAACTAATTATGCCGCCCTTACGATGACACTATATACACTGTAAGCTGGAAAACAAATAATTCTCATTCCATCTGTAAATCCGCCGGCGTCTCCAACTACTATATTATTGTGAAAGACTCAAGGGGATCCCGGACCGTGTGCAATAAAGTTGCCGCCCCCGGGGTGTGTGTGGTGGAATAAAAATTATGGGCAGACAGGATTTCTCATAAACTCTCAGAGCTCTGTTTAATTTACGCAGGGATTTCGATAGCGTTCCAGACAGTAAGAGATTAGTAGGTTCTCCCTCGTATAAGTAAAAGGAGGCTGGTCCCTATTTCATCCATGCCTATAAAATGACCCGCCCCACCATTCCGGATATATGTGTCAAGTTTTGGACTGTGAGGGTACTGATGATGATGACAACGATGGAGAAGATGATGATGATGTGATGAAAATAGGATTGTAATGTGAGTGCAACGAAGCATAAAAAAATTCAAGCTGATTGAAATTCATAGGGGACTTGAAAAGTCTGATAGTAATTTGTAATTTCCAGAACTGAACTGTGAAGAGGGAGCGGGGAAGAGGCATAGGGACGTGTCTGGCTGGCTTCCTTCAAAAGATTGACTGTAACAGCCAACTGCCAAGTTTTCCCTTGTATTTATATATACATATTGTATACATAAACATATACATATGGCGACGCATATATGCCTCTGTTGCTTCTGTTCACATACAGTAGTAGATGAGGAACAAGCTTTTGTGTATCTCATCTCCTCCCGCTCCTACTCCCATTGCCACGCTCAAGCGAGGACCCCCTCCCTTCTCCTCCTAGCCAACCGCGCCTCCGTCTTTTCCCTCTGTAATGGCTTTTGATTTGCACAGTATTAGATGTCGTATATTTTGCCTCGAAGGCATCATATTGACATAAAATTCCATATATTGGAAAAGAGGGGCGTAGGGGAGAGGAAGAGAAAGGGAGAAGATCGACTAAGCGGGGAGACAGGCAGACCGAGAGCTTGAAAAACTCAAGGCAAATATACGCGCATATGCTCCTCACCTCCTACACATAAGCTCCCAAGGCGGAGCGAGCGATAGTGGGAGAGATACACACACACGGACGCATTTGGAAGGCAAAGTTTGTGTGAGTCGACAAAACAAAGAGGGAATGCCAAAGAGTTTTCCCCTGGAAGAGCGGACTTTGGGAGACGAGACAACGGACGAAAATGTGCTGACTGATGTTGATTTTTTCCGCACATAACTATTTATTTTGCATCTCTCCTTTTGATGGTCTGATTCATCCTCGTGGAATTCAAGTCCCACACCCCGCTTTCTCGTTAGAGGAAAATATTGAGAAATACAATATTATTTTACACGGGAAGATGATGAAGAAGCGAAGAAGAAGAGGAACAGGTCCGTCCGCCCCTCCTCCCGCATATTTTTTTAACATTGGAATACCCTGTGAGTGCTCCATGTAGTGTAGGAGGAGCGGTAGGTAACCGCAGCGGGTTCACTACAGGACGCCGTGGGATACCGGCGCACAGCTCAATATTATACAACGGAGGGCAAGAAGTTGACAAAATATACGATTCGACGGAGATGGGGCTTATATATACAGTCTCTAATCCATAGGAGAATGACAACGAGAGAGGATGAGGGGCACAAGGGTTGTTAGCCAACTTCGTGTCTGTATGTGTCCTATAGATGACTTTGAGCGACAGGTCTGAGACAAGAGACCTCATGGTCGGCACACAGGGAGGTCTGTCTCCTCTATACGTCTTTAGTGTGACAATGAGTTAAATCATGACAGCGTAATTAAAATGACTCTCTTCATCCCTTACTTATTGTCTCTGGACCGGATGATTCCATTATGCAAAAAGGACAGCGAGAGTGAGTGAGTGAGAGAGAGAATAGTTGGATGGTACCATGTACACTAGCCTTATGAGGATTGCACAGGAGCCCCTAAGTCCCTCCAATTCCTCCCACCTACGCGAAGACATTAGGCCACATGATTCAATTTACGTCTCAGCAACCCTATAGCCATTCATATAGATGCGCAGATGGAGGGTTACACAGGCTCAGCAGACGAAGAACGTGGAAGAGTATTACTCTGGGCTGGGGAGGCCCAATGAAAATTTACCCATTTCCCTCATCTCGTCTCCAAGTTAATTGAGCAAATTTCTCTACTTGCTCTTATGTGTGTATTCCTTCGAACCTTGTCACCCGCTAAGCTTCTTCCTTTGTCTTATTCTTACAAATCTCCCCAGTATTACTCCCCGCTTCTTTATCCTTCACACGTCGCTAGTCATTCCTCACCACCGCCATGGCTATCTTTCACTACTGCCGCCCCCCGCTCTCTCACCCTCCGTGCTCCCTCCTATACCCGAACTGCAATCCGCCACTATGTGAGCTTCATGCCTTTTAATAGGGGCGAGCCTCTCTGCCTCCCTGGTATATATGTATCTTACGTGTGCGGATGTCTGTGTACATTCTCATTTAGAGTAATACCAGGCTTTGACCCGACTAGCTTCCCCTAATAAATTAGCTGGAAACTTAGCCTCTGTTTATTGAGAATATTGTCTCTACTTCTTTACCCTTCAATAATTCTCGCAGCAAGACTGTCGACCTTAATTTCTATTTATTCTGCACTACATTCACACGGCTCACTTCCCTCTGCCAGTTGCACTCTCTCGCCTTCATACCTCTTCCTCCTCCTTCTCCTCCTTCTACTCCTCTCCATTATATTATTACACTGGAGATCCTCTCCCATTTCACACTTGAGATTGCACATACTGTATACACGAAGGGGATACAGTAGCGGAACGTCCATGTCTACATACCCCTACGGATGGTGAAGCGTGTAACTCCGGAACAGCTGTCACGCCCCTTTATAAGCCTTGTAGATCACACAACAAGCAAACTATCCTTCACAACAGCCTGCTTCACAGTGTGGAGGCTCACAAGTACATGTCCATTTTATGCCCCAAGTGCAGGGTCCAAAGTGAGAGAGAGAAGGCGGACGAGGCTGTAATTACATTCGTACGCGGTGGTGTTATACTGATATGGCGGTGGTACGGTGGTAGTGCTGGAGAATTTATCCTTCATTTTCCGCACAGCATCCGCATTGTTACCCCGAATGTAGTTGGACCACTCTCAGTCGACTGAACTGACCTTAGTAACAATGGGCTCGTTATGCACATATGTTGGCTACGGACCCACATGGAACCCTTGTTCCGGTTGGGGACCCTATTCTGAGGAAATGTATGTATATGTTCGGGAGAGGGATAACTTGGACTGGATAGACGGCACGGTTCCATTGGTCGACAAGTACGTTAATGTGACATGACACCGCGAGTGCATGAATCATTCTTATCGCTCTCCATTTTTCCCGTCCATAAGGGCCTGTCCCTATGTGTACGCGGACGCTGTTTCGTGCGGTGTGCGTGTGTGTGCGGTGGTGGCAGAACTCTGTGGGGAGGATTCTGCTCGACAGTCATCTAGTACAGTGAACGGATAGAGTTTGCGTACACATCTGGGACTCTTGTGGTTTCCCAGTTTCTTCCCGCTTGTTTTCCAATAAGCTCGTCCTTCTCCCAGTGGAAATTTTATATGATTTTGGGGGGAAAACTAAATAAAATAGCCTTGACACATATGCTGTAAGCCATTCTTGTTGAGTATTTACTATGCTACTATTTCAGTTTGGGATGAGCAAGTGGGACAGGGTATTATTGGGTGACGCAAACTGTGCGGCTGCTGCATGTACTGGGTGCTCTTTAGTATGGCGCCGGTCGTCACTCAAGTGATTTAATAAGCATCGATATTTCGCCCATCGTGTCCACATGTACATACGTGGATATACAAATACAGCCAGAGGGAGCATTCATTGTAGTAGAAGGAGCAAGCAGTACATGAATCATCCACACAATAAATTGATCTTTATGGCCGTAATGTAAGTTTGGAAAACCTTTGATTGTGCCATAAAAACAACAATTTTCCCGACCGAGTAGGACTATGGGAGGTATGTCTGCATGTGAATGTATGTGAAGGGGGGGGGGAGATAGTATTCAATAACTTTATATATGAGCACCGTCCATAGGAAATGTGCAGTATGTAGTCTTCATGGCCGTTGTACCGCGCGTCCAATTCAGACGAGTCATATTGTTAACTATGTGTGAGCAATTTCCCTCATAATTTCCACAGCAGGAGCAGAACGACGAAGTCCACGGGTCCGATGAGTGTTATGTGTGAGCGTGGATGTACACAAGTTATCCCTGTGTCACTTCCAGGGACCTTCTGGCAATCTACGTCGCGTCATCCCTGTTAAAAAGCATAGTTTTTCTACCACGTCTATCGTATATGGACCTCTTCATATGAAAATTGTTTACCACATCGTCGTGTACCCATGGCCGTTACAGAGTCTCCTTCGTGGCTTTTAAATTTGACGGCCGTCAGTATACGGAGTCAAATGTTTTTTTTTGTTCAACGAAAGTGATTGACTCTGGGTGAAATCTGGAAATCAATTGTCAACTTTTTGGACGGAATTAATTTTCCATGCCAGGGACACCTAACTTGAGGTCTACTACATCTCCACGTTTGTTTCTGTGTATTTATGTGAATAAATATCTGAAGTGAGAATGGAAAATGCGGAGTGTCACATTGAAATGATCAGCATACGGGTTCTTTCATTCAACCTCTGCATAGATTCTCAAAGGTGGTTATTTCATTTGCAGTGCTTTCCATTCCCATTTCTGAGAGGAGAGGAGGGAAGACTTGTAAAACTTTTTATTTGAACATATTTCTGTATCATGCATACTGAAAGCTTACATACAATATCCACATTGAGGAAAGTTGATGGCCATAAGTCAACTCAATGGATGATTGTGCGAAAATCATGCCGAGAAAAGTATCGTGACTGCCTCTGACTGCCATGAGGGGCCTCACAATAGGTTTGCTTCCACCGCTGTCCCGGTATACACTGATTAAAATACGCCCACTCTCTCGCTCCAGTCCACTCTGACATACTGTTCACCTTTATGCACGCGAGGAAGCTCTAACGAAGGCCGGATTTCGGGGAAGTTTCAACATTCTTGAATTCACTGACATTTTTCACTCCGGGGGATCGCATAATTATGGTCTGCTCTTCCCTATATATTCCTGTCCTCGTGCATATTATGGAGGTAGCGCAGACCCTCCGTAGCGTTATTTTTTGAACGTAGCGTAAGGACTCGCCGTTTGTTTAACATTGAGTCCCCTTGTCAAAAAACTAACGCTACGGTGGGTCTGCACTAACTCCCTATTATTCCGCAAGTGAGATATGTCGTCTGTACCCCCAAGGACTGCTCATCATGTCAGAATATAATTTTCGACGTCTTCTGCGGAAAACTGCAGGATGCTTCAATGTCCTTGAATGAAGATCATGCGTTTGCGTCCTCAGAATTAATTGGAATAAATACCACTGGATCATTTGACGAAAAGATGAATTGTAACCTGTCTGAACGATCGTCAGTCCAAGTGCCTTGATCACATCTAATGATTCCTTAGTATAGCTTTCCTCTCCCACAAGACCCGCATCAATCCCAGTTGCTCCATTGAATAAACCTACTACCTAGCTGCGGTTGGGCATACGGGTGTAGGGATGATTCCCAAAAGTATCGGATTACGTTACTGAAATTGATGGACAAAATAATCCTACGGCCACAACATGTTCTTCCATTCAATGGACGCTTGAGATAGGTTGAGCTGACTCGATCAGCCCGCCGATTTCATGTTATTGGCTTTAGTTTCAGTGTCCCACGGGGCTGCGACACTACTCTGCCCCCGGTCATAGCCTTTCACGGAAGGTAAACGGAGCCTCATAGCGTAAGTGTATCTTTTGTGGACGTTATCAAGTCTGGAATGAAAAGCACAAGTGTGTGCGTTTGTGGTTGTATGTATGGAAATGCAATTTAGTCAGATCCATTATACTCGAGCAGTGTATGGGGTCTTCACTTTGATTTTTGAAATTTTCTTAATTGTTTGTACAGGCCCGCTCCCAAACGTTCTTGGTACTAGGGACGAAATAATGCTAATGGAAAGCCCGCACCATCATTCTGTCTCCATTCCAGTCTTCCACCTCCTACATGCATTTGTTCGGAATGCAATAAGCAAATTGAATTATCTTAACCCTAAAATTTATGGCGACTCGAATTACACTGTGCCAGCGAAAAACTTGCTCTGTGTACTTTCTCATACTACACAACAACAAAAGGGTTACTCTCACGAGCCGAGTTCAACGTAAACTGGGAGGTTCTCAACAGCCATACGGTCTCCAAGCACTAGTAATGCAGGCGGACCCACTCAATTCCGCTGACGACACTGCCGCTACATACAATCCCGTACTCCCGTTTCAATCTCCTTTGTATGCTTAAATATTAAATCATACATACCTCTGCCTCAATAAAAACGGAACTCCATTAGCCAAAATGCAAACGTAACCTTGTGCTTCCCCTCCCGCCGAACTCGTTACCCTGTGCTACCGCAGTTCGCATCCAAACAGGCATTCCCCATCCCTGTAACATTGGGTAACCTGAACACCTTTGAAAGTATGTCTAGTCTAATATAATGGTATCCAGATCTTCCCCAAAGAACCATGAAATCTTGGTACAGGACTTGTCAACTTTTCCCGTGCAGTTATTCAGCTTCAAAGTCCCAACAGCACCCCGTGATGCGGTCCCTCATTTTTAGGAGCTAAGAACTCTCGGGAATAAAATCCCTAGAGTGGAACTTGCTCTTGAGAAAATCAAATTCTAGAGACAGCTTGTTAGCGATAAGATGAGGAAGAAGTAACCAACCACACACGCCTGCACCTGCATATGATGACAATAAGCGGGATGACAAATTTTGACAAGTTGAGAAAACAGTTTTGGAGAGGGAAATACTCTCAAAATGAATTATAAAAGGGTGCCACTGCTGGGAGGGAAAGGAGCTCTTTGCACATAATGTAAACAGTAATACATAGCATTTTCCTTGGTGAAATGAAACCTTTTTTTGCCCGTAACAGAGACGACGAGGAGGATGGGGACAACGACGGAGAGTAATAGGATGCTGGGAGCTAGTAGCAAATCAAAATGAAAATGGGATTCTCAGCTGAGTAAGTTGAGAGAGAGAGAGAGAGTTGTGTATATGTGTATGAACTAAGACAGTGCGGGTCGTATTACCAGCTACCATGCACACACACAAACATACACATGTGGAATTTTATCCCCTCAAAATGTGCACACTTGAACACGTTCATGTTTAAGCCACGAGGGAGGACGGAGGCGGAGGCTGTGTAATGCACTTATGCGTAACATGTTTAATACTTTACATTTTACGTAATAAATAAGGAGATCCAGCAGACTCCGAATCCTCCTACATACATGCACATTTTGCATTTACTTTTCATCTTGGACTTGCCACTGTTCCTGAGAACTCAGAGTGCAAGTAGGCGCACTCAGCCAGAAGATGAGAATAACTTAATAGAATTATTATCATTGTAAGCTTCTTTTACGTATACACACTTCGTTTCATACAGATACACACACACGCGCACACACTCACACACACAGGGGTACATTCACCCACACAAACATCACATCAGGGACGAACAAACACTGATGAGATGGTGTTACCGCTGGTGCTACTTACTCTACTACTGCTCCTACTACCGCTACTACCGCCACCACCAGTGCCTCTGACGACTGAGCCCTCGGAAGCCCCCTTCCAAGCCCACATGAGTCTACATAATGCGCTCTTTGAGTCCGTTTCACAATCAACAGCTTATCCGTCCTACCCTCTTACCGCTGTGCAAACATGGGACTTGATGCGCAAGGGTTTACATATGCAGATGAAATGATCTCTACCACCGCTCCTCAAGCCTATGTATGGGTTCCTCCGGAAAAATATCCTTGCAAAGAGCGGGGCGACGGAGTGAAGTGACTGAGCCGGGCCCCAACTCAATTATATTTGTATGAAAGGCCCAGTAGATTGTAGTAAATCTTCCCCATGTTATGCACATGTGCATAACGTACATACAGGAAGAGACTCCTTCCGTCCTCCGCCATCGCCCACACTGTCAAACTATTATTACTGGGAGAGTGAGAGACCATCCTGAATCACATTCAGTGCGACGACGGGAAGCACAGCGTAAAGCGCTCCGAACAACAAACCCAGGAGTTTCCAGCTCTCTCTGATATTTTTTACCGATTACAGGCTGTCGATACGGAACCCCATGGTAGCATTTTTGTGAGCGAAAAACTGAATAAATTATGAGAAGAAATTTTATCGGGGACACAGAGTAACGGGGAAGAATTTCATATATGCCTCCAGCCACTCCAGCGCTGGGCGGATGAGCGGAGGAAACGGTTTTCTAAACGGAATATCCCGTCAGTCCAGCGCAGTCATATGGGTATGGAGTGGGATGTGTGAGCATTGCATGGAGCACAAACCTGTTTGCTTTTATTGCCTCTGACGCCAGCCACGAGAATTCGGTGGCTTCCCGCCGCCCAATATGTTTCGCCTCTCTCCCAGTTTCCCTCTCTCCCCTTTTATTTTCCCTGGCGGTTTCTCAAGTGCACAGATACCCAGACACCCGACCAGACCAGAACCCTGTCACATGTACTACAATATATTCATGGAATAATGAACTTCCCTATCATATTTGGGCTAACGGAATCATGTGGATTATTTGGCCGTTCCAGACAGAACTAGAGCTGCCATTGCTGAGAGCGAACAACAAACAAGCTGGGGTGTGAGATTGACGGGTTTATGAAGATTCGAGCAATATATATACCATAGCAACTTTCTGCTGTGCAAAATATTTCCGTCTACGTCGTTTGTTCCTGGCCACGTTTCCGGCTTCACCCCAACGATCATGGCTTCTCACACGAGATGGGTTTTAGAACCCGCTTCCTAATGGAATTTTGAGATGAAACAGTCGGTAAAAATTCGAAGGGTTCATCATCAGACTCTACAACTGTTGAAATCTAATCGGAGTCGCCAATAATCATACCGTTTTCCCTCAAAATCTCCCCTCTTTCCCCCTTCTCTGTCCCTGCTACCCCAACGAGATTCCTTTCTTCTCCGCCCGCTCCTGTCGCCACCACCCAAATCAAATGGAGCTGAATGAAAATTCAATTTTACATTACTCAATATGAGTAGTTGCCTGAATCTGACTATACTTCATTTAAGAAGGAAAAAATTTGAGTCATGAGAGGGTAACCCCTTTTCTATGCTCTTTACGGGAAATCAGGAATCCCCATACTTATAGGCATGTGTGTATGTGCGTGTATGTGTTTGCATGTGCGTATGTGCATGTATGTGTTTGCATGTGTGTGTGGGTGTATGTGTTTGCACGCGTGTATGCGCGTGTGTGAGCTTGCATGTGTGTATGAGTATATGTTAGCATGCGTGCTCGTGTTCCTACGTGCATTTGTTTTCACTCGGACGAGGGCTTTGGAAGAGGGCCATTTCGCCGGAGCCAGATGGGCGCATCTTGCATCAAAATTTGATTGTTTTCTTCCGAACCATATGCCACACTTTATTACAACGATGCGCATGCATTTTAACGGAGCCAACCAATGCGCAGAGGAAACTGTAAAATGTACAAAAGAGCACACGCACACACACACACACACACACAGAATCCCATACAAGGACATAATTGGAGCTTCGTTAAAGTACAGAACCCAACAGTGAACATTAGCCGGAACTTTATGGCGTCGTACTACTGCCGTCATAGAGCGAATTCTACCAGCAGTCGTAACTTCTGCATGAAAATGTGAGTCATCATTGCGTAATCTCATGCCAGTAAAGCTCATAGTGCAAGTGGGGATGGGATTCACATCTATATTTGAGTAGCCTGACTGAGTAGGGTGTAATTGCACCTAAGTAAATGGTTGAATGGCAACTGGCAGCGAGGATGACGGGACATTGTAAAATATTCACTACCGCTCGAAAGCTCTTTTATTTGAGACAAAAAGTTAACTTGAAACGGCCAAAACTCTGGGTTACATATTTACACTTGAGATTCTGGTTGAACATGTATCCGCGGTTGCGGGGACGACACACAGCATGGCGGCAATTAGAGCTACATTGTTACCCCACATGAGGCAGAGGGTGAGGCTCTCTGTATTTGGTGAGACAGGATAACATGATGGTATGTCTTTGCGAGTGAAAGTTCCCATCTGCTCTTGTCATTTCTATGTTTTCTTCAGCCGCTCCCCTTCCAACGCAAACTCAACTCGTCAGTAGCTAACTAGCTCACCATTATAGACCGCTAACTGGGATACAAGGAGCAGTGGGAGAAAGAATCAATGTTGGAATATGATGATGACGGTGATGAGGCTGACGATAGTGAATCGCCAATGGCTCTGAGATACGGAAGAGAGATAAACTCCTTTTAGGAGCACTTACTATGGGATACTAAAAGCCTGCAGAGGATGGCGGATGGGAGAAATTTACCACGAGTTCTTCCTCACTCGGCAAGGCTGTCTTTTTCTATCAAATAGCAAAGGAGAGGCAGCAAGGTAAAATCCCATAACCACGCTCCCGCGCTCTTTCTCCCCCACATCTTAAGCATTTGAAGACGGCGCGGCACTGGAAAAATGACGACGGGAAAGTGAAGAGATTTGAGCAGATATGAGGAGCGCTATGTTTTCACACAACAAAAAATACCGAGTTCGCCCACTCTTGCGTAAGCTCTATACACGCATTCAAGTACGCGCACACTTGCCTTCCCGTGTTAAATTTCCCGGTACTACGAAGAGAGACTGGGAGGTAGGATCCACTCGGAAATTAATTCTTAAACGGAAACTCGTCTAGACTAAAAAGGATGAGAGAAAATGGATTGGGGCGGCGATTGTCGTGTGTGTGTGTGTGTGTGTGTGTCTGTGTCTGTGTGTGTGTGTGTGTGGAGTAAAAAGTAAATACTTGGTGAACACGACGTATGAGACTTGGGGAGAGCGGGGTGTCCCATGACCAACTCCTCACTTTCCTCCATTTTCATCTTCCCATCACACTTCTGCCATCAAGTTCATAAGCAGACGCTCCTCTCCAATCGCACTTTTACCATTCATCCTGACATGGAATGACTAAAAATTCTTACAAGCTCTTCCCGTGTCTTTCCTACCCTCCTTTTATCCACTCCTGGCCCAACAAAATGGCAGTCTGCCTTTCTCATCCAAGTGCATACTTGAGAGCTTTCTTTCTCGACGCGTACACAGAGTAACGATTTTTTACCAATTCTTTCCGTATATATAAGTTCCGATAAGGTTTTCTCCTTGCCGCTTCTCGTGCAGCACTCTGTGCTCACCCAGAGTTTCGGGTGTCTCCCTTTGTGCATGTAAGTATGTGTCTCTGTGCAAGTAGTTGCAACATGTTTGAGCAGTAGTAGGAGCCGCTTGGATACTCCTATCTAGCAGCAATGAGTAACAGCTCTAGGGCTCCCATCGATTCCATATTGATTCCTACGATGAGATAACTCTTAGAGTACTTACAGCACTGACCATCATAAATGGATGAGACATGGTTGACAGCTTACAGGATTGGACGGACAGGAGGGACCAAGAGTAACATTGTAGGTGTGGAACACCCTACGAGACCGCAAAAGATGGTGGGTTTACAAGGGGGATGCTTGATAGACACAAGCTGTACACATGTACACACAATCATATACGTTTACAAACAAAAGTATACTCTCTCTCTCTCTCTCACACACACACACACACAAACACTCACACAAACAACCACAAAGAGCCTCTGCATCAACACATACTCGGGGGACTGGATAGCCGAAGGACAAAAAAAATGTCCGTCAGACGCGACAGTAGCATCCGTCAGCTTACTTCCTGTCCACCCCAAATCCATTTCAATTCTGTAAAATGGACGGAAAAGAAATTGAATGGACACGGAATTGAATGCATAAATGTGTCACATTGTCCCCTTCCAAGCCGAGGACGTCGTGGTGGTGGACAGCTACGGACGAGCCAAAGTGGTGGAGCGTTCCGTCCGCTCCCTCCCCGTCCCCCACACTCCCGCCGCCGCATTCATCATAAATTAATAAAAAGCTCCTCTCATGCTCAACCGTCTCACATGACCGGGAACTCTAACTGCGGCATGTGTGGCAAATTTGGAGCCTCACGGCGCGTGTAATGGTATATATGCAGCCTACTATGTGCGTCATCCATATTACATCAACTTTCTGCACTGCCTCACTCATCCAGCCTAACGGCTATTCATTCAATCAATCGTAACAAATTGGATGGCTGACTGTCAGCAATCCCGAGTACCTATACAGATTACAATTAATCTCTGACATTCACCTCCTCATCCAGAGCCCCCACTCCGCATTTCAAATTATTCTCTGATGATAATCACTGGGATATGTGTGACTCCACTACAGACAAGGGCCCTGGGGGTGGATAACTTATTATAACTGGGACTGACAACTCTTAATATATTAATACGTATACTACGTTCCCCCACGGCAAGACGGAGCACTTCTCCTTTCGTTCCCCCGTAATGAATCTCAACACGCGCATGCTCTGGTCATGTGAAACCCTACTTTGGGTGCTGAAATGGTATGAGTGTATTTCTTTCAGTCGGATCCCTTTCACGATCACTTTCGTCAGTCATAATGACTCACCTCACCTGGTCATGCTGGATCTGGTATTGCACAATAGGTGTTGCGGACGGGTGTGAAAAGCTTGATTACATTATCGGAGTACTTTATCGGAGCTAACGATATGGATGTGGAGAATGTAGCGAGGTTACTCTGTTATGATGAATAAAAGTTGAGGATAGAAATACTGGCATTATTGGCATGCACACAAAAAATTGCAACTTCTTTTGGGAAATTTTGAACATTTTTAACTCCAGCACCTTTGCCACATCAATGGTCCTGCACATTGTCGAAAATCACACTACTGAAGTTTAGAATGGTAACCATTCCCCTTCTTCCTCTCTTTCTGTCTCTATTTTTCCCTCAGCTCCTCAGTCCTTTCCCCAGTTTTCATTGAGTTAGCGGAACATCACTGAATGGGAAGTGGACGGCTGGTTATGGAACGGGAAAAGAGGGGAATGGAGGAGTGAATCTTCCAGTTTTCCATCCCTCGCTCATGTGCTCCCGTGGAATTGCAACTTGAGCAAACGCAGAGAAAATGGGTGTTGAGGCGGCGAGGGGCGGAGAGGAGCAGAATTATTACAATTCCTCAACCTGCTCCCATCTCAAATCTTCTAATGGCCCTTTAACACGATACACGTAGTATCTCTTCCAGTTATAACTTAACCTAGTACACTGTGGAAAATTGGTTTTGAAAATAAAACTAGCAACTCTAGATGATTATTCATGTGCATACGTGAGCTCCGCTTGGAGAATGGTGCGTAGCCATGGCCTTATAGAGCGAGAGTTCGAAACGAGGGACGTGTCAATGAATAAGTTTTGTAATAATTCTCTTTAACTTTCTTTATCTTACGTCGAAGTAGCAGTCCTGGAGCTCCACTGACTCCTGTCTGCTGTGTCATAATGAACGCAGGGCCGCCTTCCTGGGCCAACCCATTAAATTTTCCCAGGAAAGGAGACAGCCCGTATCGTGTGCCATGCTCACGCCATCCTTGCATGTCAACATCATCCCTGTTCTTACTTCAATTCTCTGACAATGGCCTAGTCACTCAGGCATCCATACAGAAAGTTATTAGCGTGCCTTGGACTTTGCTTATACTTTCACTACTGAAGATATCAACATTGAAAACCTACATAATTCACGTGACCTTCCATGTGCCCGATTCCTCAGGCAATACACTTTGAAGGGTGAAAGTCAAACGTGTGTGTGTGAATATCTTTTTTTTTCACGCTGGTGGGTTCCTCATGGATATTGGAGGGTAGGCCTGGATGTACGCGTCGGAGCAATGCCTGCTAAATCATGTGAAAGTCGTAGTTGCATTTGGTGGTATGCGTACATGTGTGTGACTTTATGTGAAATGTATATGGGAAACTTTGCCAGCCCCTCATCCGTTCATTTACTATTGCAATTCGGATGTCTTGTCTTCAGTACTCCCCCCCAATACATTCATCCATCCCTTCTTTTCTTTCCTACTATGAGTACGAAGGAACTTATTGCATCTCCCTCCCGTTCTTTCTGGACTTTCCTACTCTTTTGTGATCCCGAAGAGGCGGGTAGGACGACGAGCTAGTACTCATCGTCTTCCACTACTTTGACTCTCTCAAACTCCCGGACAGGAAAACAGGGGCATTCATTCTCCCCTCAGCCTTCCAACTCGGACGACTGCCTTGACAAATGGTCGTGTGAGGAAAAATTGGATTTACCTTCTTTACCTGGTTGTGAGGGAGGAAGTTGGACGCTTATACTATGTTGGACCCATGTTGGCTCCCAAATAACCCACCAATAGGCACTGGCTGGCCTTCAAACTTGTGCCAAAAGAGGAATTTCTCTCTGCTTCCGAGGGGTCTACCACCATTCTGGCCTCAGTTCGGTTCTTCTACCTACTACTCAGTAAATGGTGGAATTAGCATTGGCGTTCATGTAAAGGTGACCTTATGGATTGGCGGTATGTTCTCTGGCATGTGGAACCCGTATGCATATGCACAGTTAGCGAGAGGAATTATCATCACGCACACAGCTCACTGCTCCATGTTAACAGGAAATGCAGAGGCTGCCTCTGATGCTCTTAATGTGATGACGCATAGGAGCGGGATGTAGGATGGGGCTGGGAGGAATAAACGACTGCAGTACTCTCTCACACGCACAAGCACTCACACATACATACACACACACACACACACACACACACACACACACACCTACAAGTTGGCCCACAAACTGTTGTTGGAGTGAGAGGAAACTGCGGTGGAGGGAAAAAAAACGGCGTGAAAGCTCCTCCATTCACATTAGTTACTGTCTTGTCGGCGCCGAGAAAAATGATGTTCAAGTCTCCCAAACCAAAAAATTCAATGTTGGCTGGAAGAGGAGTGTAGGAGCAAGTACATGTGGCGTGGCTGCAGTGATATTAGAAGTAGTGTTAGTGTTAGAAGTTGTAGTAGCAGTAGTTGGAGCTCCCACCCATTTCAAGCTTCTACCTTCCCTCCTTTTATCCCGTCCGCACGACCACCGCTACTACTGTGGGAATGCATTAAACCATAGTGGAAAGGTATGAATGCTTCCCGCTCTCCTTTTCGATAAGTGAAAATTTAGGTTGGGAGAAACTATGTTCCTGCTGGAGCTCCTGTACATATGCACCACCCCTGCATTCAGTGGCGTAAAAACCGGAGGTAACGAGCTCCCGACTTGTGGAAGAGGGAGAAAGCGAGGAGGAAAAGTAAAAGTGATGCATGCAGATTGAGCTTTTCCCTCGTCGTACTTGGTTCGAGCCGTCAATCACGGTCTTTTCTTATCCGAACCTCTACCATGTTCCTTTTCAATCTTTCTTCAACGTCCTCAAACATGTAGACACATCGGCACACATGAGGACCTCAGCCGCACGCACATATAGACTCACCGCCAGAGACGCACATATCCTCATACCATTAGACAATCCTGAAAGAGGTGACCTGTAATGCTATTAGAAACCCGTTTCTACCACCCCGCCCCCCCCGTATATATTATATGCCGATAGCTATATGTAAGCCCCATTCAAGCATTGAAATCCTACAGCACTAATCCGACTAGAGCGAATGGAGAGTGATAGGAAATCTTTACCTTGTG
The DNA here is from genome assembly GCA_009870155.1 of Pseudobourletiella spinata. NCBI lineage: Eukaryota > Metazoa > Arthropoda > Collembola > Symphypleona > Bourletiellidae > Pseudobourletiella > Pseudobourletiella spinata. The sequence continues at coordinate 27,852 of WJFA01000551.1, forward strand.
GCAAGTACACACCAGTTCCCGGTTGCAAATGATATCCAGAGTGTTCCGAATCTCCTTCAACATCTCCGTAGTTGGATTTCAACGTTCTCAACGCTCCATTCATTCTCATGGGGAGGTCGGCGGGCGCAGGTTCGGGAGGTGAGTCAACTCCACCTGCAGAGCGGAGTGGGGTATCCAGCCAGAGAGGGGGAGAGAGAGAGGAAAAAAAGAGAAAACATTTTATTCATTTATCTCAGCGCTCATCTCTATATGTGGGAATGCATTGTTGGATCACTGCCATTTGTTTCCCTTGCCTTTGTGTATGGGTATAGTTTGCCATTTCTAATCCACCAAATGTTTTTCCCTTTACCAATAAGAGGGCAAAAATATTTCTACAGACTCTCGTGTCCTACGTGTGTGGTCGTCAGGGTACGTGTTCAGGGAGGCTATCTTAACGAGATCGTGCGCATGCAGTCCGACCCGCTTCCTCCTGTCTTGTCTACTGCATTCGAATTGCGGGCTGGAAGCCCGCAGCCGGTTCATGTCCTTTCATATTCCGCCGTTAAAATAAATGACTTTTCTCCTCCACTTTGCATGTGTATGGTGATGGAATGGGAAAACAAAGGATTTCCCTACGGATCGCACCAAGACCACTACCAAGGACACACACAAACACACACACACACACTAACAGATACACTCATATCACGAGGGGAAATAATGTGGCTGCCTGTCCCTCATTCCCCCTGCTGATGGGATACGGACAGGAAGAGCGGGCTGGCGGATTTATTGTTGTCCTACTGCGGGCTTCCATAGTTCGGCTTAAAGAGCGAATTGAAAAGTTTTTAGCTAAATGAACAAAAACGGTAATCAAATTCAAATCAAAGAAGTTCTCACGAACATTTATCACCCTGCCTTAAGCCCGCACTTTTTCCCCTCCCGCCCCAGGAGTCAAACCTGGTGGAGGGTTCCAGATACGCTCATACATGCATATGGCTTAGCATGCTCACATTTTCCTACGACCACATCTCTCCACGTCGTTCATTTCCATGTGCTCCTCGGATCTCCCAGCCCGGTCTCGCCTTCACACTTACTACTTGTACACCGCTAACTACGACTATACTTATACGAAGACCATGAGAAGCCATATGATAGGGACTCTTGGGGAAGCAGAGGAGGAAAAAAAGTAAGGAGGGAATCTACTATTCACGATCATCAGGGGCTCGTCTTCCCGCTCCAAGCCCGCTGCTGGCTCACTACTAGTGAAGAAAAAACTCATCTAGATTCTCTCCATTCCCCTCACATATCTCATTAAAACTGTGAATAAATAACACTGATCCATACAGATGTCCAAAGTAAAGCTCATTTCTGTCCTGCATGGCATTCTAAATACTAGAATATGCAAAGAAAGATTCCAGTTTGTGTGTGTGTGTGTGTGTGTGTGTGTGTGTGTGTGTCTGTGTGCAGAGTCGAGGGAATCTCAGTACACACGCCGGACCGACAAGGATCCCACACCCGTCTTTAGTTCATATGACTGCGAGGGGCCACGGAATGGTGAGACAGTGAAAGAATCCGACTTTCATTCTTTTACCATAGCAAGTAGGCTACCATTCGACCATAGTTCAATTTTACGTTGCTCCTCAGCGAGAACCATAGTTAGAGGAGGATCAGGGAGAGCACGTGGTAGATTTAAAAAAAACAAGACACTCTCCACGTCGGCCACTATTCCACCCCATTCCTCCCACATGGTAGTAATGGTAAATGTGCGAGAAGTAGAGGCGGGGGAAGTAGTCCTAAAATTTTATTCTTCATAAAATTGGCAGCCGTGAAACTAACTGTGGAAATGAAGGAGAGGGCAGATCGGAGTCCAGCTCCCGTACACTCTCTCTCCCAATCTCAAGGTATTCTGCAGAGCCCTCATCCCGTCAACAATTGCCATTGGCGTGAGCAAAAGTACTCTCAGGATATCAGCAGCCCTGCAGCCGGCTGAGTATAATACTTGTGAGAGGGAGAGGGGTGAAAGTGTACGTGTATACGCATGATCCTCCAATGAGGGTTAACGGGAAAGGCTTTTATTGAAATTCCAACTTGCTTTGATGAATCCGTCCTAAGGATCGACAGTCCTAACCCATTTTACGGTGGGACGGAGAGCTCGTGCTATGGGGTGCCGAGGCTGGCGGTGCTAACCGGCGGCAGGGTAATAATCCGGTGAGGTTCACAGGGTACTGGGATTGAACCTTGGCTTTTACACCGATGGTCCAACTCTTTCCCACTCTCTTATGACCCCTTCCTTTATGATGGCTGGAATGGTAAATACGAAAGCTGTGGCGAGACAGTGTGCGTGTATGTGTGTTGCTCTCAACCACTCCACCACGCCGGTGGAATTTTAGCACGGAGGGAATTATGAGGATTCCTGATGAAACTCTGAAGGGACAAGCAGCTCGAAAGGGTCATAACTTGAGAGGTCCATTGAGCATCCGCTTTATTTTATCTCAGGAGTAGGGCTCACAGCAGACTGAACAGGCCCCGAGAAGGCACTCAAATTACACGCCCCATTAAAGTACGGCCGGTATATCTAAAGCGGGAACTCCAGATCCTCACCCGTCCAAATTTTAATCAGGGAGTCCGGACACGGTTTAGAACCTTGCCCTGAGCCCATGTGCAGAAGACCCATGGTTTTGTAATACAAAACTCCAGATGGACATCTCCAGAACTCTCCACCATCATGTCCATCCTATCTAAGTTTAAGTAGAAGTAGAGGTCTTTTGGTAATGCGACGGCTCTCTCAGGAGTGACCTTGTGTTGATTCTACCGATTATTACCATTGGAGCAAATGGGAGGGATTCGTGAGACGTACTGGGTACAATGGGGGTAAATCTGTGGAATTACTAGGGCCGAAGCTCTGACGTGAGTGAGTGGGACGATGGAGTTAGTCAGAGGATTACTTGTCCTCCACGCCAAGTCCATTTAATGGCTCAAGGGCTGTGCTCAAACACACACAAATATACATATACATATGTATGTATATATATATATATATACATACAAATATAGAGACACATAGAGCGACACACTTTGAAAGGCACGCCGTTCATTAGACAGAAAAAACGCACACGCATCCGCGGCAATGGGAAGATGCGAGCAGGAGAAACCCGGCTGGTCCTTCCTCCCTGTGTAATTATAGATATATCTTCGTCTTCTGTACCTCCTTACACAGTGTAGCTGCACTATGAGCATACGCGTTTGAGGAGCTGTATAGGCAAGGGTATAACTTGGCTAAGGATATTGGCTACCAGTGCAAGTACTACATGCGTGTTTGGCGCACCACTGGAGTAGTGGTTTAGGAGAGCGGACTATGCCGGGAGAAATCTAAGAAAAAACTACTATTTTCCTTTCTAATTTTCTAAATGCATTTTTGGGTCGGCTAAACTCATAAACATTTTCTTGATGACTCGCACAGTCCATGCTCCAGTCAACGGCTTTTCTCCTCGCAGCCACACACACACACGTAGGCTGGCTAAGTCACACACCCTAAGCAGTGGGTATATACCAGCAATAAGTGTAAGCTGGATGAAAGAGAAAGTCAGGGTAACACGTGCCGTTCCCAAGGAACCATTCGTCCGCAACCGCGCCAAACTACTTCCATCCGTACGATTGTATCTATTCCTCTTGGACCTCAGCACACACGTCCACATATCAGTATCCCACACAAAGTTACACTCCTAACGCATATTAGCCTAAACCACAGACTCCAATGCAAGGCTCACCGCGTAAAGGAGATCATTTATTGTAGCTGAAAAATTCATTGGGATAAAGAACTGAGGTGACAGACGGTGGAGGGTTTGATCACAAGCCCCGCCGCTTTGACTCTCCGTCTGCGGCACTAGAAATAATGGACTTGACAGGTGGAGGGTAATGACGACAACGGATTGTACCCAAACTCTCATGGTCTCCCAGGAAAATGGATGATTGGGATAATATTGCAGGCTCACAAACAACAACAGCAACAGGGATGGAAGCAATAGGGGACTACTGGAAGGAAATGAGCCGAGTGGAGACCTTTTTCATCTACGCCTTATACTTACATTCTAATGGCATTTGACAGCCAGCCATACGCACATATATGCACACAAAACGCCCGCATGTACATATACACACCAAACCCTTTGACTTGGTTGAAGGCGCGGGTTTGAGGAGGGAAATCTAATTTTGATTTCAGTTTTCTCTGATCATGGTCATAAGAGAGAGAGAGAGAGAGAGAGAGAGAGAAAAGTGGATCCATTATTTATTCGTAATTGAGGAGAAGACAGAGTTGGAGACGAGCAGGGCCCTGTTCCCCCACATTATTTCTCCACACCCGCGTCCTTTTGTACTTGTGAACTCAATTATAATTTTGGAATAAATACCAGCCAGCAGTAATGAAATTCTCAAGGTTTATACTGTGGCATACAATTCCTGTGCTCTTCATTTGAACAACAAGTTGGTCGTCAGCAGTATTCCTCTCCGACTCTTTCCCGGCCGCCGTCATCATCATCATCATTATGATGAGCGGGCGGATGGGACGCAGTAGTGCGTAATCCACAACAATAACACTGACTCCCTGTCCATAGAGTTAAATACATTCGGTTTTACTTATTCACTGACTAAGCCAATGTTCGTTTCTATGGTGCTATTTAAATTAGTCCTCTTCTCCCACTGCTCCAACCCATCAGGCAAAGCCCACATAATTCCAGTGGTACTCTTATTTGTGTCGGGGCCAGTTTTGAAACTATCTCATTAATTACTTGTCCTCTATCCCTTCCCAGCTCAGTTCTCTTTCTCTGGTAGTCTATATGGGCATAGGTCTGTGTATACGGGAACTTTGAAAACTCTGAGCTGCCAAAGGCCATTGCTACAAATATTCCAAATCCTCTCCCCCCCCAGGATTTGCTTCCCAATTCCAGCGAAATTTTAATGGCTTCCCCTGTCCCACTTTTCAACTCAAGTCATTAACTATTCCAGTTCCAGATAGATTTGAGCCGGAACTTCACGAACAAAGAGGAGTTTATGGAGCCCAAACGAAGGCGGGGAGTAACTCTATACTCTTGTTTACCTGTTGTACCTTCACAGGCCGTAATATCTTGAGTGATAGAGGCGAAGGTTGAGCGATAGTAGCAGGAACAACAATAATAGTAATGACTTCCGAGTCACTATTAAAGCCGCCCAATTCCACTCACAGTGCTTTAGTAAGCCAAAAAAGCACTCCTAGGTTGATGGGGCAACGCCAGATACTGGCCTTCAATATACACGGACATGTGCATCGATGCCCCCCCCCATTTTTATCAGATTTCCAATTATCCAGTTAGTTCTTCCTTGAGCCTCACTCTCTCCGTCTGGCTCATCTGGCACGGTCGACCATGAAAAGCAGAACTATCTTATGATAGACTCAAACTTTGACAGGTTACCGAATATTTTTCTTGCACTGTCGGAGTCCTCCTAGCAGCACAAGCATCATGGCTAGAGCGAAGTGAAAGCGGGTAAATTCAATTACTTGGAAATGGTAAAGTTAGCATTTAATGGTCATCTCCTTGCTGAGGATACTCTATGTTTTCCTCAATCTTCTCCTACCTTTGGGTAGCCTTCAATTCCACTAGAGTTGTTAATAATGGCCGTCCAGTATGTACATGTTTGCACAGACCATCCAGGCCTAACGCTGGCTCTCGCAGAGGGGAATATATGCATACATGGATGACGGCGATGAACATGCACAACCCACACATACAAAGGAAGGAAAATGGGAAATAACCAGGATACGCCAGCTGACTCCTAGAGGCTACCACGGTGACCACGACTAACCATAACAACAGTGAGAGAAAAGAGCTCACAACTGGGAATCAAAGCTGTAATTGTTCCCCTTCTTGAGAGTAAATGGAATTTTGGAGAGGCGTCGAGTGTAATAAACGAGTTGGATCGTGTTTCCGCACGGGATCCACGTAGATCCCCACAGTGTAGGAACGGCGGCGGAGCCTTTGAGCTTTCCACCCGGCCTAATTACAATGAGTGTATGTACGACTGCGGTGACTTTCTCAGCATCTTTCCGGGAGCATGACTAATGTGCTGTGAACGATGGTGACGCCTCCGCCCTGTGTACAGATCCCCTTGGTCTGCAATTGATTCGGCATTACGGGGCAGAGAATACGTCTCAATTAGTCTGATGAATTTACTTCATAATTCAATTAAGAGAAATGAAATGCACTTATCATCATTAGCATGGGAATTCTCGGTGGACTACTATTATCTCTCTCCCACCCCATCCATTGCTTTAACTCCTACATATCTCAAGGTCCTTCGGAGGGGCTAAATCAATAGCGGCACTTGGCACTGGAAATTATGGAGAGAGGATTACTTTTAGAGTTAGGATAGGGTCCCCTCTGAGAGAGTGTCGCAACACTCTCCTAATAGACTCCCCCCATAAATAATGCTACGAAAGATTTTCGTAAAGTTCCACCACTACCCTTCCCCTTCCCTATTTCTCGATTCACTACGATTCTAATTTGGGATAAATGTGTGTTCGAGGCAACCATCTCACTTCCCAGATCACTCGGAAAAAAGGAAGGTGGAAGTAAAAGTCTCAAGTTTTTCCAGTGGGATGTGCAGGTAGTTGTGCAGGGCTTGTGAGCCC